>CAJPEV010000701.1:67534-98896 GCA_905338385.1 Darwinula stevensoni | reverse complement strand
ATTTATTCCTCATGCTTTTAAATTCTGTATTTCCCCCCCCCCCCCCCTTTTTCTTTCCCTTTTCCTCTTCCTTTTTTTCTCTCCATCCTCTCTGCTCGCAGAGTTCCGGACGAATCATCTTTCCGGCATTCCACCAATTGAATTTCACCGGGAAGACCATGAAGGTCAAGACCAAAGGACGATATCGAACAGAAGCCTCAAGGAGACATCGACTGCCGGTCGGTCTCGTTCCGGCTCGGCCACTGACCACACCCGCTCGGTCACTGACCACACCCGCTCGGTCACTGACCACACCCGCTCGGTCACTGACCACACCCCCCGGGGGTCCGTATCGACACACTGCATTTGCGTAAGTGATTTACCGGTCTCTTCGTTCATGCGAGGCGAAATGGCTCTATGTATCCTGCTGATTCTTTGGATGAACGCGATGTCAACTTATCCGAGCTACCAAAAAAAAGAAAGAATTTTTTCTCGGAAAATTCCGGCATAACAAGACGCGACTCAAGGAGTCATGTCGTTCCAGGAAATGCAGGAATACCCGGATTTTCTCGGAATAGGAATTTTTTTTTATATTTTCCGTTTGGAATTCGGTTCCGTGACTCCTTCTCCGAGGAAAAGAATCGACCCGGATAAACAAGTGGATTTTGATGACATGCGACTCTGAGGGTTCCGACGATCTCTCCAGCATCTTTGAGTCTTTCCATCCCGAGTTCGAGTATTTGCCCATCTCGGAAAACGCGAGACGATCGTCAGAAAGACTCGAAATTGATGCCGCGATGCAAAAAAACAGGAGTCAAAACGGAAAAGTACCGAACGGCGAGAGGACTCGGAAACGGATGAAGGGCGCTCGTGCGAGGATCGAGGACTGGATCAAGGATGACCTTGAGTGTATGATGAAGTGGTATTTCCATTAGTAGAGGTGAGAGAATTTTGTTTCGGAGCTCACACGAATAATTTTTTCCTATTGCAAAGGTGCCTAAAAAAAATTTTACCAGAAAAAAAATTGCCCGAAAAAAATTGGCTGAAAAAATCCACTGTCGGCGCGACGCCATCCAGTTTTGTCTCCTCTGTTCATTCGGTGAGCTGGCATTATGAGAGAGCGGAATCAAGGACAAGTGCGGGAGATAAATCGTTGAGTGACGCAGATCGGATGGTGAATGATTAAAAACGCAGAGGCAAAAAAAGTGGCACGAGGTTCTACCTCTTTCTCGGGTACACGTGTCTCATAAATAATTTTTTTTTTTGGTTGCTTCATTGCCGTATCTGTCTTTTTTTTCCGATCTCGTCCGTCAGCGGGTAAATACACGTGGCTCGTGCGGAGCGGGCGTGGCGAAATGGCTGAGTCAGCGGAAAAGGAGACTCGAGGAGAATCTGATACGACCTGGGTCGCAAGAGTCTGACAACAATGGGTCGACAACGGAAACATGACTAAAAACGGACAAACATCGAAAAATCTGGCAGAGTGTCAACGCAGTGGTGTCAAAGCATCAATAACCAAAAATTAATCAATTACCAAATCAATTTGGTAAATCAATTACCAAAGTTTCCGATTCCCGATTAATTTTCTAAGAGCCTCCGAGGCCCTTTAAAAAGTAAAGCACATGCATGGCCACAACGCAATTTATTATTATTTTTTAACTCACCCTTTAAAAATGGAAACATTTTTTTTTAACTCACCCTTTAAAATTGGAAACATTTTTTTTTTTAACTCACCCTTTAAAATTGGAAAGATGAGGAAAAGCGGCTCCTGCATCGCAAGTTTCCCCCCGATGGACGGCGCTTGATTGCTCCTGAACATCTTCGGGACGCGCTGCTTGGTCCTCGAGGGAAAACTTGGGAAAAAAAAAAAACTGGAAGTCGATCTCGAATCGTCATAGAAAACCTCCGTGGAGATTGGAAAAATCCTGGGATTTTCCTTGACAGAGATTAAAAACTCCATCTGCTTTTTGGGATTCCGCGAAAAATTTCTATTCCGTCTTGGGTCCAAACGTTTCAGAATTCGAGTCCTTCAGCGAGAATTCTTTCCCCTTTGCCATTCCCGACCCGAGACGAATTTCCAGAGGACTTTCGGGATCTCCCTGGAATTCCCCGAAGCGACAACGTCTACCACGCCTTTCGCTCCCAGTGGCAACACTTTTCACTTTCCGTCATTTTTCGCCATTTCATCGATCACGGTAAATTTCGGCGATAGTTCGACACGGTCCAGTTTCGATGCCAGTTTCTATTGCAGAAACAGAAAACGAGAAAATTGAAAATTAATGAGAAAACTTTTCCCGAGGTCATTTTCACGGGAGACACCTTTGCAGACAGGTGGCACCTTTGTAGACAGGTGGTACCTTTGTATGCGCAGGTGAGTTCCCAATTGGCAAGAACTTTACTGAACCAAGGTTACCAGTCCCGAAGGCTATTGGCAACGTTGCACGATGGATTTTTGCTCCAACCGCACTGCCAACGAGGCACCGGGCCCTCAGAAAACCTTTTTCTCCACTTCAAATAATTGAATTGTTGAAAAGAGTACTTATAGTACTTATAGAGTAGTACTTGTAAATTCCTGGTTGCCAGAGGATTCGCGTTTCTAATTTAAGATTTTAGAGTGCTGGTCAAGGTCTGGATACTGAGAAAATGAGACTGTTTATAAAGGTCTAAAGTCTCAGGAGTCAAAACGCATCGGGAATAAAGGCAAGAAAGGTCAGCAAAGGTCATGCTCTTGACATCAAGAACATCGGAGTAAAAAAAATGTCAGCAAAAAAGTCGCGCGGAGCTTCCGTCGTCGAGAAGGCATGCGATCGTTCCACATTTCAGCGGAACCGGCGGAATCCGATCCAAGATCGATCTCGGATCGATCCAAGATCTGCAGGGACGTCGACTCCTTTAAGGTCAGAAGATTCATCCCAGCATCCCGTCTCGATTTTAGTGCCCCTTACGGTAGCGAATTGAAAATGAATTCGCGGAAGCCGTCCATCATCGACAACGGAGACGAAAATTTGCCAGTCACCACCAAAGACTTCTCTCTTCCCATGAGAAAACTGAGAATGATGAATTGCCACGGGAATTGCCACGGGAATTGCTCGAGCCGGAAACGTTTTCGACGCAATACAGGACGGCGGTGTTCGCAGCGATAGTACGTATCTGGTCTCCGAAGGCGATCACGTGGCACAGGTGGTACTTTCGGACCCATTAATATTATCGCAGCTGGCACGTGACGTCTGCGTTCCAAAAGGAAAAGGCGGTCTGGTTCCCGTTTTTATCGCCTGATCGGTGCAGGAGTGCCGAGCCGCCTGATGTCGCGCTTCCTGGATGCGTTCGGTCTGGGATACTTTCTCTGCGCTTTCGCGGAGGCTGTTGCATGCGGATCGTTTCGCTGGCGCAGTCGTGGTGAGGCGGGAGCCGGGGGGAAATCCGGAAGTACGGTATATTCCGTAATCCGTGTCCATTCCTGTTGCCTCGGGATTTAGTTTCAAGAGCTCACGGCAGAAACCTTACAGATACGATCGCGATGGCATTGTCGATACAAGCAAAAACGGACAGACTGACTGCTCGAAAAGAAAATGTCACGTACACTTGAACGAACCAAGCAGAGTTCCTCTGTTCTAGAGAAGCTTCTTCAAGTCGAGTACATAGTACTTAATCATTCGGAACCAAATAACGATGGAGTGACAACGAGCCCTTTCATGCTTCCTCACTGTTCTCGTCGTTTAAATATTCCTGTAAGAGGTGCCAAACGTCGGCAACGCTTTTCATTCAACGAGATAGAGCTTTAAATGTGGGGTTTTAAGAGTTTTAAGGAGGTTTAAATGCTAACTTACCTGGAGTACTGAGGCTTGAGATGAGGCTCCGGCCCATGTGAATGGACAATATTCAATATTTCAGGAATTCAAGATGGACACCATTCAGCGATACTTCTGCACTGCGATACATTGAATTAATTTTCGGCAAGAAAATTAATTCTTCGGGGCGCGATTCTTCGCTATTGCACCGCAAGAGATTCATGGATTTAGGGGGATTAAAAAAAAAATCGGTTCAGGGAAGCGACCGTCTCGAAACCCGACGAACCGATCTTCTCCGGCTGGTGCCGCAGTTTTAAGTGACTTAAGTTTTAAGTGACTTAAGTTTTAAGTGACTTGAGTTTTAAGTGACTTAAGTTTTAAGTGACTTAAGTTTTAAGTGACTTAAGTTTTAAGTGACTTAAGTTTTAAGTGACTTAAGTTTTAAGTGACTTAAGTTTTAAGTTGCGATTCGATAGCGGCTTTTCGTTGGCTGGAAGGAGATTGGCGACTGCGGTCGCGGCGATTGTCGATGTCGCTCCGTTAGGATGTCGATTTCACATTTGAATTTGGTAATAGGAAGGCTTTTTTTTTGTTGCCCAAATTGGATTGAAACGAAATCGGCTTTCGTCTCTTCCATCCGGCATGCCGATTTTCACAGCTCTCGAGGTTTGATTTTCGAACGTTGTCGCTGAGCGACACGAGTGGGAACATGAAGACAGGGCCATAAGCGAATGCCAGGGCCATAAGTGACATCTTTTTTCTTTTCCGGAAGATCATTACAACTATGCTATTCGATCGTCAAAATTTGCCTTGAAGTAGAAATTCCTGTCGGAGGATGAGGAAAAGTGCAAATTGGAGAATAGGTCAGCTGCCTTTCGTGAAAGCTTTAACTTTTTTTTTTTGAGCTTTTACTCCACCCTACTTAGAAAACGACATAACGGAGGAAAGCTGTTTTAATCGTAGCATAATTTCTTTCGAGGAAGAATCATTCAGGTGATCAATGACTTGGATTGCCTTGCGTGCTCTCATTCTGTCTGGGTATGATTTATGAAGGTTTGCAAGCAAATCATTGTTTTCGTATCATTCAGCAGAAAAAGGTCGATAGAGGCATCTTCGTCGAAACGATTGCCTGCATCAGGCCATTCAGAAAAAAAGTAAAAAAGTATTTAAAAAAGTAAAAAAAAGTTGAAAAAAAAGTTGGAAAAAAGTCACTTTTCCGATGGGTTCCTCAAAAAAGGGATGACATTTCTTGAAAGGATCTCATTCCGGAATTATTCCCCATCCCAATTCTGATCGATTGCTTTCGCGACAAACGAGAGCATGCCAATGCATTCAGCTGATTTTGGAACGTTCCGCTGCTTGACTTCGTGAATTTCCCCGAATTCGGGGAAAGTGGAAGACGATGAAGTGGAAGACAATGAAGTGGAAGACGATGAAGTGGAAGACGATGAAGATTGACTGAAGAGTATCATTTCGATCCACCGATTTCTCATCTTGGATTCTCAGCTCGGACTTCGTCGATTTCGCCACAACGTGGAACGTTCCCATGCCTTCTCGACGACCGAAGTTCCACACAACTCGCTTGCCGACTTTATTGCCTCAGATGTTCTTGATGAGCCACATCACTGCAGCCATTTTTTTTTTGCTTCGTTCCCAATGTGTTTTGACTCCTGAGTTTCAGGCCGACCCTCCCGGAACTCCGTACAAACGTCTTTAAAACTCTTCTTCCAGTTCGCCCGAAACCCATCTTTCTGACCCAATTTTTCTCGCCATCCAGGCGTCGTTGATAAAGTTTACACCTCGTGCCTTCTTGGAAGGCATCGGCGCGATTTCGTCTCACACCTTGGTCTGCTCACCATCGCCGAATTTTCGAGACACAGCGCTTAGAAATATGCAATTAGAGACATGAATCCTTTGGAAACAAGGAATTTAGAGGTACTACTCTTTTAGCGTTAACTTTAAGTACTTTCCATCCCGTACTCGATGCAAAGTAATACAAAGGAAACGTCCTCATGCTGACAGTATCTTCGAAGCACTTGACTGCCATTTGCCTTTCGATACCGTCGATAGTTTCATGAGTTCACCGCCTGACCCACTCAAATGACGGGCTGAGAACAAATGGCTAAGGTGAGACAAATGGCTAAGGTGAGACGTCATCCATCGGTGACTCACTTGCCTACATAATTCTTTAGGGCATGCCGCATAATTTTCAAGCGGACGTATCCTCCAGTACTTTCAGGACCTGCTCAGTACCAGTTATCATAAAGCACACATACATTCGCGATAGGACTAGTCCATACAGGTCTGATTGATTAGATCGGTTGATTCGATAGTATGAAGCAATCGAGCCTTTTAATTGCTAAACAATCTTGATCACTTTTCCGTTTGAAAGGATCTATCATCGCACTCATGACATTACATTTCAACAAATTTTATCTGCATTTAGTAACCTCAGCTGGCATCTTTCCATTACGCGACGAGGCCTGTCCGAATATAATGGATTCCTAACGGTAAACTAATGAATAGAGCGGTGAGGAACCCATTATTTACCATTCGTATGTCAAAATTGCAAGCACCTATTTGCAAGATCGGATGGAGAAATTTTGAAGGTCATGTATTGGAAATTCAATTCCGTGCTCTCCGCCGCCAAAAAGGACATCGAAAGGGCATCGTCAACGCAAAGCCGCGTTGGATCGAACCTTTGAAGGTGATCGCCGAACGCGGCGGAAGGGAATCCCGCGGAGACGAATTTTCGCACCGTTCAATATCATAATTTGGCTTCTCTTGGTCCTCGTCACTTTCCTGGCAACTCTCGTCTTTCGAGGTCTTTCCTTCTGACCCGCTCATGTGTGCGGGGAATATCGTCTCAATGGTCTTTAATATCATGTCCTTGCAATTGGTCTGAAACAGGATTCCCAGGGATTGGGGGTTGCGGATCGCGTTGGGTAGTTGCATTTTGTTCCCATCCCAGATCCTACTCTACTTCTATTCCAAAACCTTGACCGCATATATGGCGGTTCCCAACTACGAGAAACCAGTGGACAGCAGGGCAGGGGATCGAAAGGAGGAAAATCATTCGTTACGATCCAATCGGAGTCCCGATCCTGGACACTCTTTACGACAACCGGGCAAAGCGTCAACATGACGATGAAGGTCATGGTCATACAGAGGTATGATCCTTATTAAATGGGCGTTTAATGACGTCATTCCACGTCTTGATCGAGCCGGGTTGCTTAGACGGTGCTACGATATGGAATTATTCCAGGAATTCCCTAAAGGGACTCCACAAAAAGCGGCTTGGAGTGAAAGGTCCAGTAGACGTTCCCGAAACCCTCGATGACACGGGGTACCAGATGAAACGAGATCAAAACGCAATTAAAGTCGAACATCTCGGGGGGGGGGGGGGGCCTGCCCTGACATTTATTACGCTACTGGCACCGGCACGCCAGGAGGCCATGGCATCTTCGGTCGCCACGCCTTAAATCCGCCTCAGCTTTGAAAGCAGTAATCCAGAGCAGTTATCCACGCACAAGCGTGAATTACTGCTTTGTGATGGACATTTCAATGAGAGCAATTCGTTTTCTCTCTCCAACCACATATTTTACGCTTCCGACGTCTTTGTCAATAAAATATTTTCCATACACCTTCCGTTTAAGGATCCACAGTATTTATGGGTACAATCCGTCTTTGTCCTCAAGTCATCCCGATTATTTTTATCCTGGAAGAGTACAAATATGATTATCCTCAAGGATGAAATGACTCCAAAGAACTAAGAAAAAAAGGAACAAGTTCTGACTCGTAATTACAGGGCACTAAATCCACACGGAAGAGAATTTCGACAATCAAATTATAACCTTGTCCCATGAGACATGCCACAATGTGGCATATTGAGGACATGAACATGAACATGAACATGAACACGAAACAAAGGATTTATATGCCAATAGATGGAATTCTATGTCCCATGAGCATCAGCAAATCCATAGAATGTCCCTTTGCTACAAGAATATGTGCCGTGGACGCATTCAGCATCAACTTTGAATGAGTTTTCAGGAGAGTTAGAGATTTCCTTGAGTACATCCTTAATGAGACTTGTTACCTCTGACTGTAATCGAATCATTTTTGGATTTTTCTTATCAGGTATCATTATTATTGCTGTGCTGAATAAATTTATCTATAAAAATCCCGGCATCGTCCTTCTCTGGGAGTCAGGGCTGCAAAACTCGAACAGACCCGAGATTCACATTCTCCGTGACGCATTGCGTCTCGGACCATATACCGAAGGAAAGAAACCTCAAATCCTTAAAACGCACGTCTGATTATATGGTGTCCGTTCGATTCCTCCGCCAGTCAGTTCTCTACAGCCAAATTTGCGAAGATTTAACATTTATCGACGGTCAGTTGCCATCTGGCTGATTCCCCGAATTGTCTGTTCCCAAAATGGCAAAGTCCTCAGAGATACGCAAGGCAGTGCGGATTTGACTCGTTTGGCGTTATGAATGAAATTGTGAATGCAATTACTTTTATACCTGTGATATTCCTCGGCTCTCACATCATACAGAATGGAACGTGACCGCCGACTAATTACCAAATCTCTCACAAGAAAAAAAAAAAAACAGAAATCGTTTCAGGAATTCCTCTGGGCCACAATTACTGAGGAACTCGACTAAGAGACCATCAAGCTACATGATGACAGTTGATCTTGAAAAGTCTGATGGCTAAGGAAGCTAGTCGCTAAGTGTCCTTCTAGCGCGAATGGGAGAATATAGAGTAGGAGAGAAGCGAAAAGGGCGAGTATCATCTCATTTTGGAAGAAGTCATTTTCGGTCATCGTATTTCGTTCATGACGCTATTTCTTAGGCCGAAATTGTATCCTTCTGCAGTTCTGCGCAGGAATCAATTCCTTGGTAGAAAATCAGTGGAATTGCGAAAGCCTGAACCTCAGTAGATGCGATAGAAGGAATAGGGGATCACGTAATACCAATTTCCAGCGAAAAGAAGCTTTTCTGTTCGAACTCCCTCGTATTTTCATTTTCCGGTTTCCTTCCCTGGCCCTCGGTCTTTGAAGGATTCTTCTCGTCACAGTTCGATGAGCACCGCATTCGACCTCTCTAAGTCCATGGAAATGCCTGAAAAAGGAGCGAGAAGGAAATTAGTTTCTGCTCACCGGGGGATCCGTTTCAAGGGGAAAGTGACCAGTTCGAAAATTTTCCAGGAAGGAAATTGACCATTTGGAAAATCGACTCTGCGATTTGACTAGCGGGGATGACCGGAAACAATGATAATGAATAACGTCTTCTTGGAAAACTCGCATCGATTACTGTCGGACATGTGATTAGTAGCCCTGAAAGAATTCGTCAAATGCAAAATGCTCTTCACTGCTTAATGATTGTAAAGCCTGCCCATCCACTCAGCCCAAGGAGTGAGGATCCAAGCCCAGCGATCCTTCCCTCACTCTCCGGGTCAGACACGTTTGGAGTCTCCTTGGACCATAGCCCAAGGAGACTCCAAACCTATTCAGATCAATGATGAATGATTTGAGTGATTCGAGTGTCTTCTACCAAGATGTCTGCGAGGAAACTTTTTATGACTAGTCAAATGTACAAGGGACTCACTCCAGTGGGGTCGGGGAAGGACTCGCCACAGCGGCGATTCACGTGCTATCTCGCAGTTGTGGGATCAACTGGAACAACTAGAATTCTTGTCACTGGTGTACTGCAGTGGACACTATTTGGATATCTTCGAGGTGTTTCGCACGGACATTTCTTTTAACGAGTTTCCTCAAAAAGGTTCATAATAGTGGTCCCAGGGACCTGCGAACATGGGTCGCAATGGGACGTGGGATCCTCCATGGAATCATAGTTTGCAACTGGATACATTCCTGGGGCATCCGTTGCACTTCTCACATGAGACTAACGTTAGCACACTCAATGAACATCGCTACAGACGCCAACAACTCGACTTCTAGGCGTCCACATGATGTATCCCAAAGGTGCACCTTAGATATCCTGCGGCGCACAAAAGCAAGTTTGACTGAATCAGATACACCTCCTTTTCAAAAGGCAAGGTCCAAAAAAGGAACACAGCCAGTGTTTCTCGTGACAATATTGTGTTTCTTTTATTGGACCCTCCTTGGCATGGATGACAACCAGAACCCAACCTGCAGAAAAAAGTTACCTTTATATCCACGAGTCTTCATGATGTGATACTATGCATCTTACTGCATGGCACCCTCCATTACAGCTCAGTAAACTCCTGTAGTACTGCCGTCTTGCTATTAACTGATGCATCAGTCCATGGGCAGGCCATGTATACCTGCTACCTGCCACTGTTGGCCTGGCATAGTTACCGAGGCCCTCGGTGGCGTTGCACCGTTATTTCATCAATCACTGAGAGGGCCTTGACTTTTTGCAGCATGGTGTAGACGTCCACAGGATGTCAGAGGGGGTGTAGCCAGTCGAATGATGAATGCACATCCTGGGGATATTTCCATGTAAGCTAGTGGATGACATCAGGGCATAGCCCACGAGTACATCCAGACACACAGCCCTGAGACACTATCACAGCGATGTGCCAAGTAGTACACATTCCGAACATTTGTCCCCTCCAGAATGATGGGTGAAGGTCGTGGACACGAAAGGAGAGAGCGCAGACATGACTTGCGACATGGTTGCCAGATGCGCTCATTTCATACCAACGCACAAGAAAACTATGGGACTCGTCACAAAGGACAATACGTCCCAACTACAT
Source organism: Darwinula stevensoni (assembly GCA_905338385.1). Taxonomy (NCBI): domain Eukaryota; kingdom Metazoa; phylum Arthropoda; class Ostracoda; order Podocopida; family Darwinulidae; genus Darwinula; species Darwinula stevensoni. The sequence goes on along the minus strand of CAJPEV010000701.1, from coordinate 88,379 downwards.
ATTGCTATAGGTTTCTGCAGGAGGCTGCGCCCCCCCCTCTCCAAATCGGCCAATACTCACAATTTACAAGATTGAACTCATTGAAGCGATGATCAGATGGCTCTTGCCTGCATAGGTCTTTGCCTTTAATCACATTTGGTCACCTTGTCCTGACCCAAACAGATTCCAGGCATTAGTTGCAACACCAGTTTACAGGGCTCCTTTCAGTGTCTGCTTTCTCCCAAGTTAAGCTAAATCGGACAGCTGGGGTTGCATCATGACAAATCCAACAAAAAGGCAAAGTCCTACGCAGGCAAGAGCCATCGGAGCATCGCTCCAACCTGATCACATTAAGCACTTGCAGCTGGATACATGTTTCCTTCATTTTCATGTTCTTTTCCTAATTCTTTTCGTTCTCCTCTACACTAAGCCCTGACCAGGCTCAGCTGGATATTTTACTGGTCTTTAATTATTTACAAATTCATCGCAGTCGTGAGACTGAGATAATCTATCGCTACCAGTAGTATGCTCAGATGGACAAAAAAGGTGCGATGGCTCTTGAAATCATCGGAACTAACTTTTCGGATGAGATCAGAAGAAACATCTGTTTAGGGATTCTACAGTTTCCTTGAGTGGAATCTTTTCGCTATTGCTAATATATATATTTTTTAAAATTTATTCCTATTATGCCCCATTTCGGCAGGCCTCATCCACTTTTCATGGAGTTTTGTGATGATGGTTTTAACCTGTTGGTTTGGCTCAGTTTCCAAGTTTTTCAGACCTGGGCCACTTCGCCATGAAGGCGGTGATTAGGAAGGACCTCTTTTTTTTCCTAAGCAAGTCATTCATGTCTGGAGGCAGTTTTACTGCCCGCTGGCAAACTATTCAGGCTTGTATTACCTTCAACTTCCTAAATAAGGTAGTATGCATATACAGTACATAATAGTAGATATACAGACGCACTAATTGGAATAAGCACCAGGTGACGATAGGTCCTTCTCTATGTTGCAAATCAAGTCATTTATTACTTGAAAATTTTAGGGCTAATTCCAACTCTCAGGGCTGGCTTTCGGATTGTCTGCCATTTTTCTGTCATGAACCTCGTGGGTCGAGTCACTCGTGAGAGTTGACCCTTCTCTCCTTTCAAAATGATTTAAATCAATATTTCCTTCAGTTATTGTATTTACACACTTCTAATAGAGTCCCCTACAAATAGCGGCGATTGCTCAGTCCCAATCGCTAACTCCAAAGGTTCAATGTTAAAATGATTTGTTTTATCCTGCCACCCGTCTAATGCGACCAGTGGTCAAGTATTTAAGAACCCGCGGTGCTGGCTAAGCTCAAATTCCGCCAGGACCCATGAAGGTAAGGAGATTGATAGAACGTAGGAACTTTTCCTTCTTTCTTTGATTCCCCTGGCTTGATGTCTAAATTCTGATATATATATTTTTAAATCCTGCCTCCTCCCCTCTCTTACCTAATGTTTCTTCCTTTTCTCGAATCGGCCGGTCGATTAGGCGCCAAGGACATAAATCTACGTTTCAACAGTGAGAGAACCACCATCGGAGCACTGACCTACTGCTTTTGAAGCCAATCTACGAGGGGCACTCCAAATGTTCTAGCCAAATGACATTAAATATTGTCGGTCGATGGTTTCAGAGATGTCTGCAAAGAACTAATGAAGAGTTTTGATGAGTCAGATGTCAATTTTTGCCTTCATGGTACACTTCAGGGTATTTCACATGAAGTGTTTCTAATTTTCGTGGAATAAATGCGCATATACTGTATAAGACCGTCGTACTCTTTTTCTGTCGCTACCGCAAGGTAATTCCAATTTTCCCTCCAAGTGTGAAAGATGACAGCAGCCGCCATGATCCTTCGTTCCCGGAGACCACCATCGGAATCCCAACACAGAAAAGAGGGAGAATACGTTGCTTAAGGAAATGAAAGTGTCATCTACTAATTGTAACTTAATGCATTTTCTCGAAAGATAAAAACGAGCAAATTTCACTTTTATTAATAACTCGGTCCTATTACATGCCAGCCTAACGTTTTTCTGTACGTGACATTCCAGTTAGATGGGACATGTTTTTCCCAATAAATAAATAAAAATTCAATCCATTACTTCACATGCAATACATTTTTGAAGTTGAGGCATTATTGCCCACAGAAAGCAAGCAATCTTAGTATATAATTTGTTGTGCCATACCTTTTAAGTGGTATTACAGTTGTTTGCGTTCTGGTTTCCTTTTTAATGACTAATCCCAAGGCTTTTCTGGAGACATCAAGCCTAAACTCTCCATACTTGTAGTTTTTGCAGTGTCGTAAATCATTTTTTTTTTCAATTCAGATTAAGAATATCGTGCAAATTAAAATGGAGGACAAGGTCAAAGAAATCCGAACCCCTTAATTTTAACAAGGCAATGCATTCACAACAGCACATGGCAAGCGGAATTGATCAAGAACCAATTTCATCATCGAGATTGCTTGCCGTCTGTGGTCGTCCATGATAGAAAACGTTGAAGTGAAACATCTGACGTGGAGTACTGAGCATATTGCTTGTCTGCTGCCATTTTCCGTGTTTCTGCTTTGCAAAGTAACTAGATTTGAAAGACTGGATTAATCATACCTTACTTAGTTGTGGTTTTGCAGTTTTGCAAAGATCTAATGGGATTTAGAGAATCAGACTGATGAATGATTCTAGTCCCCCATATCCATTTTTCACAAATTGGAAGCATGGCCTAAATTAAGCTTATTAGAACTTTTTGAGCAGCCCTAGTAATGTAGCGCAAAATGAATCTTAAGCTCTAGCATATTTAAAATACAGTACAGTAAATCAAGCAACGGATGGGGGAGGGGGGCGCATATTTTTCAAAATAAAATTTCCGTCGTAAAACAAATTCATCGAATGATGAAGAGTTTTTAGCCGTGGATCGCTCAAGAAAATGATTCTCCTCGCAAGAAGGGAAGTAAAGCTTGCCTGTCATTTCCTATGGTTAAACAGTTTCGGCTGTGAGCGAGGAAAAACTTTCCAGACTTTGAGACTTCGTATCCTCCGTGACCTGGAGCATTTCAGATGTACGCCTCCGAAGAAGTACATAAAAAATGCAAGTCTTTCCTAGGAATGCCCCTAACTCATTCATTCCTAAGTTGTAAAGGAAGTATTGACATTCCAAAAAGCAGGATCCCCTGAGTATCCGATGTTCGGCACAGCGACAAGAACTTCAGCTGAAAGGAAAGAACTTTACTTGACTGCACCTCATGAAGTGGAGTCGTGAATACGAGTGTCATGATAAGGATGTCATTGAGAGGCACAAGGGAATGTCCTGGGTTCGGTGGTGTAATGGAAGCACACCTGACCGGTAATCAGGAGGCCCGGGTTCAATTCCCGGCCGTCCCCTGGCTATCTTTCGTCCTCTCCTGTCATCCAATCTTCCGGCCATTCTCATGACACGAGTATGGTCATAAAGGAGAGAATCATCGGTCGTGTGCACAGACCCAAACCATCGTTGTACCGCTTGTTCCGAGCTTACATTTTCATTTTGGCCAATAGTATGGTATTAATGGTACTGAATTGATAATTATGCATTCACAGCTGATGACAATCCAAATCCCCCAAACACCAAAGGAGGGAAAGATAGTAGGTCGAATGACAGGTCCTAAGCAAGTGCGATGGTAGCCCTAGGATGATACGCGTCCGAAGGTGCACTAGCATCGTTTTAGATCGATTATGGCTAATTCATTTTTCATTTTTCCCCATTACTGAAAAGAGTCCAAATCTTTTAACAGTGATACTTCCACCTATCAATTATTAAAGGCATTTGAAACTGTTCTTATTCCTGTTAGGTGCGTCTCTGATCCATTCCTATTAGTCACCGGACGCGAACATTCCGTCATTAGACATTAAATATTAGAAATTCGACAATAAATGGGTGGAATCAATGCTTTTATTAACAGATCTGTGGACATTCGAGTTTGTTTTTGTTCGGGTTGGAAGCTAAGCCTCCATAAATTTTCTTGTTATGGGCTGTGATAAAAGCCAAGAACCCATTTATTAGTTTGTCTTTTTGAAAATTTCCATTGATACAGAGTATAACCTGATGCTAATTCAATTGGTAATTTTCATCATAGAAAATGAAATAAAGCACTCGGATTCCAATGCTTAGTATTAGTTAAATAAAAGTAACATGAAATTCGCTATAAAAATTAAATTAGCTGCTGTTCATGTCAACTTATTGTGTGGGTTCCAGTCCCGTCCCCTTGGGGTTGCCGGATATCATGAGGGAAGTATGTCGGACTGCCTGGGTCTTCGTATCGGTGTCCGGATCTTCTGTTTTTAATTTATAAGCCATTTTTGCGCTGAGTTCATGGAATGTGATGAGATTGAAAGGAAGATAGTCAGGTGCTGATCAATGTGGTGGGGTATGGAAATATCGTGCACGGACATCCCTGAATTGACAGGATGGCATCCAACTTGTATTTCAGTCCCATGGACATTCTCTCCTCAGACCTTGGCGAGATCGTTCGAGGAACTTCAAATAGACCCAACGTCATACGTCCGCACTAAAATGGTTCATGAAACTGGAAACAGGCCCATAATCGGTCTAACGTTCCACGTCCTCACATTTTTGTCTCGAAGGCCGTGAATTTGACCCTAATAGACCTCATAGACCCCAAGTCGAGGATTGAGGTTCTTTTGACCAAAAAAAAGGGAGGCGATGCCCTAACCAAAAGACATTCCGAAGGGGTCGGGGGTTGAAGGAAGAGAAAAGCTTTTGAAAAATGGCTTTCACATTATTTCATAAAGCAATACTTCCAAATAGACGTCCACTAGCAAGGTTTGACATCTATCTCATAGACACGCGCGCGCGCCAATAACATCTAGATCATTCCATTACATCGCTACAGTCTCTATGAGGTTCCTTTCCTTCAACATTCGTCAATTATCGTGCGAGCTAAAATGACTCCGAGTCAGAGGAAAAGCAGCCAAGATACCTCGTATCTGGGAAATCCTAGATAATGTGAGTCGCAGGAAGAAAATAAACTTGGCGAACAAGCTACAAGTACGAAGCTACAAGCAAAGAAAGTCAACGGAAACATGTCTAAAACATTGATACAAGCTGAGACATCACTTCATCGACCTAGAGAGTAAACTTGGCTACATAATATTGATACTATGGCGAAATACAATCTATAATAAATCGCTAAGTTTCCTGCTTCACAATGAATTTTCAATGCTCCCCCTACAGAAGAAACAAGAAGGGAGGGAACTCACATTTCTTCAGGATGAATAAGAAACACGGTGGCTTCGCCATAGTATAATTAGTTGTTATTTTAAACATGGCCTTTTAAAAATTGAAATGAAATCGACGAGAGTACGTCTCCACGACGCTTCACAAACTCTGTGTGAGTGTCTTAGGAGGAGTTGGCTCTCTGGGAGGGCAGGAGTTCCTAGACCGTGAACACCCTTTTTCTGATGTATTTGGTGGTCTTCTTCGGCCTCCTCTGCTTCGGCAGAGCAATTTCCCTGGACTCGAAGGAAGGCTTAGAGGAAGAGAATTTGCAGACAATCTTGAAGGAAGTCATCCTGGAGAACCTCCCTGGAGATTGCTCTCTTTACTCCGGGATCCCTAAGGAAGAAACCTGGGATTTCGTGACAGAGACTATAAACTCAATTTACTCTTGGAATCCATTGAAGAACTCCTCCTCCGTCCTGGTCCAAATGCTTCAGAATTCCCTGAAAGAGACGTGTGTCGCTTTCTTTCTAAGCGTGAACCGATCTCAACTCCTGGATATGAACAACGATCCAGTCCTTCAGCAAGAATTCTTTCCCTCCAGTCAGAGGAAGTTCTTCATGACCCGAGATAAGTTTCCTAGGGATTTTTGGAATCTCCCTGGATTTTCCCGAAGCAACAACGTCTACGTCTTCACTCTCAGGAGAAAAATTTTGAAACTGAACACCGTCTGCCTCTATTGTCACCAAGGAAACGCCACACACGAGGTAAGTCAGTGATAGTTTCAGTTTCACTGATGTTACAATACTATCCAATTGTGATGTCTGTTTCTATTGCAGACACTGAAAGAGTGGTATCTGAGACGTCAAGTAATCAGAAACGTGGCCTTGGAACTCCCCGATTCATTCCGAGGTCAGTTTTACGGAAGACACCTAGTGACACTCGTGAGGGATCTCCAACCTTACTCAAGGATAGTTCAGAACTCCAATGGCACAATTAAGTATGGAGGTAAGTTCTCACGTCCCATATCTGCCAACAGAATTTTCCCAAGAACGTTCGGAGATGTAACGATCGGTACTCTCTGGCGTGGCCGGTAAGACTAAATTACACTTGGTAATTATGATCTTACTGGCAAACTGCCTTATCGTTACTGATTTAGAGAATTTTCTCCCTTTGGAAAGGTTCGTAGTGGTCGATACGGAATCAATTACCCTGGGAAAGGATTCCTAAGCGAACCAGGCTTCACATAGATTATATTTATTCTAATTTGCTACCTAACATGCAGTTTCAAATGTTCTGAAGATATCAAAGATATTAATAGTCAACCAATGATCTAGTATTCTCAGCACAACCAAGCAGGGGCGACAGCTTCCAATTCGCAAAATACAATAAAGTTCTGAGAAAAGATAAGCAAAAACTAGCTCACCATCAATGCAGCAGCGCTCGCACCTTATCTCGTGATTTATCGAAATCACGGCTAATACAACGAAATCGAAAGGGGTTGCTCGGGCTCCAACCGTCGCACGCCCACTCTCCTAAAGATAAGCAAAAACTAGCTCACCATCAATGCAGCAGCGCTCGCACCTTATCTCGTGATTTATCGAAATCACGGCTAACACAACGAAATCGAAAGGGGTTGCTCGGGCTCCAACCGTCGCACGCCCACTCTCCGATCTCGTCCTTGCTATTTCTGATCGTTCCTTCCGGCTTCAACCACCAAGGAACTGGATCTGGCTCCAACCGGATCCGCCTAAGTCCGGCTTCAACCAGCACTTAGGTACTCGGCCCCAACCGAATAGAAATAGCCAGGTTCCAGATTACAAACGGGACCCTAGTCCTAACACGTGGTGACAGTAGCGAAGTCTGGAACACTCTGTCCTCTCTCCTCTTTCAACCAGCACTTAGGTACTCGGCCCCAACCGAATAGAAATAGCCAGGTTCCAGATTACAAACGGGACCCTAGTCCTGACACGTGGTGACAGTAGCGAAGTCTGGAACACTCTGTCCTCTCTCCTCCTTCTCCTCCTTCTGAAGTTCGAGGTCGAGTGTATATAGTGTTCCTTCCCATTAGTCCATGTCACGGCATGTCGAGCAGTGAGTATCTGGATGACTGGACGAATGCTACCACATCAATAATAATCCTTTAATGAAGTGGTTCTCCGGTCGAACGTCGATTCCTTTTGACACATGTCTTGGAGCGCCATAGCTCAAAAGGTATCATTTCGTTTCTCACACCACCGTCCTACTCGTCTACCCGGTACACTAACGCCACTGAATGACGAATGGATGATAGAAGAATTAATATTGTTTTCCATTATTCCTGGGAACTCATTAGGCAACCAAGAATGGAAGATGATTAGTCCCTCGGGTGCTACAGACCCTACAGGGATCCTATAGGATTCTAAAGGATCCTATGAGTTTTTCGTGTTAAAAAAAAACCTATAGGAAAGTCTATAGGTTTCCCATAAGAAATAGCTAAAGGTTTCCTATAGGACATTTCCGTAAGGGCATTCAGCATTTGGGCATTGATTTTGCACTTTCGACACGAACCCTTTGACGTTTTCTGTCATTGCAGCTGCTCCATCGGCACTAACACTTGTGTAGTTTTCCCTCTGGATCCCATTGCTTTTCAGGTACTCATCTGTAAGCGATAAGTTGGGCACAGCTGCCGATGTCTTTTGACTCATGGATTTGAATATTTTCCAGCTATTCTCAGTTTCTCTACCAAGTTTGCTTCTCTGTCAACCGACATGTCTTCTATGCGTCTTCTGATGTTATGGTTTGAAAGCGGCACCCTGGGAACCTCCTTCACTGCCTCGGGTCCTATCATAGCATGTACATTTTCTTGCCACCCTGGTACAGTAAGTGTTTACCCACGGTGGGTGTTTTTTTTCCCTTTTGGCAATTAACTTACCAACATTGTAACTGGTCCCTTGCGCCTTGTCGGAAACTTTCATGCAAGCTTTCATGAAGGAACTTTGCTTCGAGTTCTGCTCCTGGAAACGTTTGAAGCAATCGATGTCATTGTCAAGGTAAGAAAGGTGATGAATAGAAAGGTGACGCCTTAATTTGCTCGATACCATAGCTTCATTTGATAGTTTCTCCATACTGCTGCATCTCCAAACCACTAAAGCTGTACGCAAAGTATCCTTCATTGTACTGCCTATTCAGTGTCTTAGCCATTTTACTTGCAGGTTCAGCTGCTTCAGTACACTGAATCGCAGACATAGCTGCTGATGAGCCTTTTTCAATCAAGAATTTGTCCATGTCGCACTTAACCCTTCCAGAATCAAAACTTCAAAACCAAAACCCCAACTCTTAAACCTCGGCACAGGGCACTAAGTACTTGTAACACAAGCATGTGCATCCACATAATTAAATGTACTTGCTCACTACACCTGCCGCTTGTGGCGGCTGCATGTCTAATTACTCAAGCGCGACCACGTGAATTGAGAAGCACGAACGTTCGTCGGTGGTATATTCTGTTCAATGGCGAAAGACACGCTTGATTGAGGACAAAATATTTGATGGATGAGGCGGTGCGAGGCAAGAAGTCATAGGGAGAAGTGCATATCCAGCCTCCGGCGTGTCATTGGGGGGAAATAGTTCATGACATGTGTTGTCAGGTGAAGGACAGCACTCTTAACAGAGAGATCCTTTGGGTTAATCATGAGTTCATGCCCTGATTTACCGAAGGAAAGTCGGCAACCCTGATTTTCAAGGAGATTCCCTCCATTCCTCGTGACTCAGGTGAGAAGATTAAGTGATACCTAATGACCATAGCTACCCTTTGACCTGCCACATCGAAGTCGCAAGTGTGTCTTTTGCCGATGAGAGGACTTCAGAATAATAAAACAGCGAATTTCTTTCATTTCGTATAGTTCCAAATTACGGCGTGTTACGACACACCGGTTGAGAAGCACGGGGGTAGGGTATCATATAGAAGTATGTATGATATATGTTTAACGAGAAAGTTTCATCAGTATGTTAACAGCCTTACATTTATTGCTTCACTATTTCCAGTATTTTATATAATTTTGCAATTCTGCACTCTGTGATTGTGCCAATCTTCCAGGAATTAGGAGGATTTTCGCCTTGGGGCAAGATAAACGCGGGCAAATGGGGATTTGGGATGATGTTCTTTCACCTTCTCCACGTCTCTGGATCCAAACATCATACAACATGGGCGATGTGCTACTCATCTGCTCTGACATGCTCATCCACGGAAGAGAGAAAGAAATTCACATAGCTGCTGTCGACGGAAGGAAACCTACGATTAAATGTTGGGACAGATCACTAAAAACTGTGCATCTCCCGAGTCTTTGCCGTCAGTTCTGCATCAGGGGGTCCACGGGGGTGACTGATGATAACTGCCTCTTTCTCCTGGGTGGGGAGGGAAATCCTCAGGAGGCATGCCGATTGGACCTTGGCTCGGGGACATGGACGACAATGTCCCCGATGATCGCCAGGAGAATGCATGCAGCATCTGTGATTTGGGACAGTAATACCATTTTAGTGTTGGGGGGTTTGGATCCTGATGCAAAAAAGAGTCTCTCCAGTTGCGAATACTATGACAGAAGAACAAATATGTGGTCCATCTTACCGAACGACATCCCCGCTCCTCTCTTTGGTCATGCAGCCATCCTTTACAATGATCATATGTATGTCTCAGGGGGCTGGGATGGGATGCAGACTAGAGGAAACGTGTGGAGGTCCCAGGTGAAAAGTGAAAACCACCCTTGGGATGAAATAGATTCTTTAAACCTTAGTAGACATTGCCATGGAATGGTGGGATATGGTAAGGAGGAAATATGTGTTATAGGTGGGAAATACATATCAGGTCCAGAAGATAGCGAGGTCCTCCAGAAGGAGACTTTGCTACTTGATGGGAAAAGACAATGGCAGACTAGAGGGGAACTGCCCTTCTTAAAGGTCTACAAAGCTACAGAGTTGGTAAGTATATGCATACAGTTCACTTCAGCTTTTTCCTTTAGTCTCAATATGATGTCACAGGAACTGATGACTGTCTCTTGTATCTGTTATTTTGCAGAGATAGTATTTGCATCGAAGTACACAATGAACGTCAAGAAACTGGAATCCAGTCAACTGTCAGCTACGTCGTTTCCTAAAATAAAAATAAAAACCTAATTTGTTGGAAATGTCAAGTCCGTTCCCAAAATATGCCCTTTTTTGTTCGAGTGATTCTCTCTCTTCTCTCAGACATTGGGGTCTCGGCAGTATATGTAGTCCATTTACCGTTGGCACGGTACCGTGCAGGTACCGTGCCATTTGCCAAACCGCGAAATCAAATGATTCGGAAACATACGATTCAGAATCGTCATTGTCCCAAGATCGAAAATTTATTGAAGCCTGAGCCGCGGAGATTCAATCTAAATTGTAGGGACACGTGGTTCCAGAAGGATGGAGCAACAGCTCACAGAGCCAGGTGTCTTTCATATTGTGTGGAGAAATGAACTTTACAGAGATTTCCTATCCCGAGGCCAAGACGCATTGTGTTTATTCTGTTAAAATCCACAATAAATATAATGGCGACTATGACACCGAAGGTGAGGTGTTGCGCTTTCGTCGTATTTCGTCTTTTTCATTTCGAGGGTAGGAAACGTACGTTATTTACCAACGTCACTGGAATATTTCATGAAATCACTCACGGTCTTAGACTAATGAAGATATGAGGGTGGATCAAAAAGGAACAACCGATTATATTCTTTTTGCCATTTGTCTGCATGCAGTATCAATCACATGTTCATTTCTCAATACTGGCCTCTCTCTTCATGGTAACTACTACCCTGCAAAGGATTTCGTCGAGGGTAGAATATTTGGGAAAATAATGTCATGACTTTTCGATCCAACATTGTAAAAGGAAAATATTTAATAAATATATTATTGATATAAGAGAGACTCGTGCCTGTTCTGACTAGGACAGCACTTTCACGAAATAGCCCTGACCACAGTCAGACTGGGGTCATGACTTTTTGGATGGCTTGCTCCTGGTTGGCTTAGAGAACGAATTCCATAAATAGAAGGAGATATATGCATAACTCTGCCTTAAATGTGGCTAAGAAATCCCGGTGATTTTCTTTTTCCGCGCGGAGGAAACTCCACCGCTGTTGTTTTCTGGTTTAATTTTCAAAAGTAGCAAGTTACTTTGCGTAACAAAGTACTCTCAAAGACCATTTCAGTCATGATTCGTACAACTAAACAGCTGTACTATTTCCAAGGTTATGATGTAGTGATGAAAGGCGATTCCGTTTCACATGCGATCTAAATACTGCTTCTTGTTCAGCAGTACCATTGTGATCTGCTCAATGGTGCCACCTGCTCGGTTGGCAGTGCCACCTGCTCAATCGATAACAAACAGCATACGCATTTTCCCTTCCGAATTTTCTTGCACCGCTGCACTTGAAGCACTTCATTTGTATCGTAAACGTAGAGTTGAGCAAGCGTCATTTGCTGACTGATTTAATGGAGGAACGACATTGCTAAATGGATGTGGGCGGGTCGTAGTCAAATGATAAACATCGCCGGATGTTTTGAAGCAGTATGGACCATTATCGGTAATGTCAACAACAGTTGCACCCAAACGAAGGAAAGGCGTTTGCGCTGCTGTACTGTCTCCTAGCCAACACCACTCCAGTATTGTTAGAGGCTTGACGTGTTTACGCGCTGCTCGCCGCGCAGCGTTAACGGCCTAATGTTGCTCTACAATTAATGCAGCTCTCCTCTCGGTATTTATATCTTCAATTTGCTTATCAGTCAATGCAGACCTACGCAGTCTCGCCGCTTCTCTTACGCGGGCGCATCGCATCACATATTGTTAACACCTCCGTACCGCTCACAGAGATCCTCGTTTTTGAGTTCTTTCATGCAATTCATTTTGCCTAGCCTATGGCCGAAAAAGTCATAACCTTGTAGGCATCAAACTCTAGGCTAATGTACGAGGGGTGTTCGAAAAGTAATAGGAATTTATTTATTAAACAAGAACGATTAAACCTAAGGTAACAAGAGTCAGCCCATACGTAGGCCAACATGTAAGCATTAGGACNGCTTCCTTGGCTCTAAATGTAATTAGCAGAATTTTACTAACAACCTGAAGAGGTCGGCGAGAGTCAGAGTTTTTCAAAAGGTTGGATTGTTTTCCTGTATTGCAGTCGCTTTGATAGATGGCAAAAAGAAATACAGGTGTACCGTTTGGAAGCTGGGATATTGCAAAAGAAAAAAGCAAGAATTCAGTGATTTGCGGATCGTCGCTGCGCTGCGTGTTGCATCTTTATTTTTATTCGTCTCCATTCGCATTCGCCTCTTTCGCTCCATTCACTGTTAGAGTGCTGAGAATTATTTCGTGCAAAATGAGACCTGCAGGCTTAATACATATGACATCGCCGAAGTAGTATATACATGTTTCCGAGGACGCTCAACATTTTTTCAAGGGGGTCTTTGGACATCCAGTGTACCAGAATGAGCACCTTTTGGCGCTCAATTAAGGTGTGTCTTAGTCTCGAAATATGCTGCATTTGAATAGCATTCGTTGAACGTTTTAGATGTTTTCCTAAAGCATATCAATGTTATATTTCTGGCACTGGCGTAAAGCAAAGATTCGCAAAACGAAGCTAGATGGCGCCAAAGTAGTCACTATAGCGGGTCAATTCTTGATACGGCTGAAATTAGTCTCCAATACTTTCCACAATGAAGCCGATCTTTTTCCGCATAAACCAGAGCGGAAGATACTCGAATTCTGTAATAAATCCGTCATCAGAGGTAATCCAGTCCAAGGAGTTTCCAGAAAACCCTGGCCCGAACGAAAGAGGGAGGATGGTTCAATTTCCAATGTGACTGCATGGAAAGTAATTTAAACGAGCATTAACTCACACATATAAAGGAGTACTCCCATAGAGAGTGATAATTGGAGGGGCCTCCTGTATGGCGCGAGGCTCTAGACTCTCCACGCCGGCTGCCACCTTTTTTGCCCTAGGGAGAGAGAAAAGTTTTCAAGAGACACATGGGGAGTGGGAGGGCAAAAAAGGCAACTACCATTTGGCTATATGCCTGTGGACCTCCACGTTGGGACCCATCGAATCACGTTATTTATTCCCACGTGCGGGACCGTCCAGTCTAGTAACATGTCAAGACACTCTCTACAAGAAAGCATTTTTCATAATGAACTTAATGAGAGGTAATTGTTATCTCATCANCCACTTCGGGGCAAGCGTTTTTCTTCTCTACAAGAGGTCAAGGATGCGGTAGAACGTTGGACTAAAAGCACACCAAAGGAATTCTTTAATGATGGCCTTAGGAAGTTAGTCTCTCGTTGGAAAAAGTGTATTGCACTCCAGGGTGATTATATTGAAAAGTTAAGTGTAAATAATGATGAATAAATATGTTGATTGGGAAAAAATTCAAAATTCCTATTACTTTTCGAACACCCCTCGTAACTAAGGCCTTGACCAGAGCGGCGGATCGACGGGTTAAAAATCCGATACGCAATGTGTTAAGCTGCAATGTGTTTTACATTCCACGAAGCCTAGGTCCTGGATAGGCACAGGCTTGTATGCAAACAGCGGAATGGACGAAACGCGCCTGGCCTATGACATGGAAAGGAAAAGGCTTGTTGGCCCATCGGCTAACAAGCCTACAATCTGGAAATGCAAAGGCTTACAGGCCTATGGGTTACCTAGCCTATGTTCTTGAGGGGCTAAACCTTCACAGACCAGAGGCTACACCTACCATGAAAACCCTTAGCGTATTCTACTAGTAATATCGTATGGATGGATTCCTCAGGTTTCATCTGCATCGCATGCAAATACGCCAGGGGCTTCTCAACTGATTGAAACTAGCCCTTTTCGTTTGAGGAGGAGTAGATGTTCAAGGAGCTCTCTCCCATTTAGAGTGGAGAAGATTTGGTACTTGTAGAGCTGGGATTATATTCTTCCCTAATTCCGTGCACTGCTGTAATAAAAAGCTTAACTTCAGCATTTAATGATTCCCTGAGTCATATATTATAAAAATATATATAATAATTTCATGTTTTCCATATACATATTCATGGATTGCATAATAAAAAGTAGAAGGATGGTTAGAAAACCTGAAAATATATCAGGAAAATCAGTACTTCATAGTAATTGTAGGATGCAGGGAACAAGAGTTCCATCTAGTGAGGAATCTTGGTACTGCAACTGCAGGATGGTCAGCTTAAGTTTCATATTGATGGTGTGGTGTACATTTTTCATAAATTTGATATAATGTACTTCACGTCAGATGAAGTGACGTGTAGTTGATGTAAAATACACGTACACTTTGGTGACGTCAATATAGGAACGTAAATTTTACGTAAACGTGAGGTCATTTTCATGGCAATCACAATAAATTTACATTGTTTGCAAAAAATTGATATCTTGTTTACGTGGACATGCTGCTTGGGTCCACAGGCCGAACGCTTCGAGTTGTGAGCTTGGGGTTTCGACAGTACTGTTCCTTACTATCCGAGGATGGGCCTTTTCGAAATTAAATTTGCAAATGGGTCATAAGAAAGTTAAGGGAGGCAATTATAATTACAAATAGTACATTTGCTCTCGTCTCGCCATCTTTCCGATGAACTTGGAAACGAGAGTTATCCTGGTTCTTGAAAGGGATTGCTGACATCGCTCGCAGCTGTGCCTCACGCCTGCTGCCGTGAATCCATGGATTTGAAGGATCCATGCTGAAATAACAGGTGATTCCTCAGCTCCTCACCACATGCGTTCACAAGGGCTTTCGCAAAGAAACCCATCACACTAATTTACTCGTTTGCTTCCTTGGCTCTAAATGTAATTAGCAGAATTTTACTAACAACCTGAAGAGGTCGGCGAGAGTCAGAGTTTTTCAAAAGGTTGGATTGTTTTCCTGTATTGCAGTCGCTTCGATAGATGGCAAAAAGAAATACAGGTGTACCGTTTGGAAGCTGGGATATTGCAAAAGAAAAAAGCAAGAATTCAGTGATTTGCGGATCGTCGCTGTGCTGCGTGTTGCATCTTTATTTTTATTCGTCTCCATTCGCATTCGCCTCTTTCGCTCCATTCACTGTTAGAGTGCTGAGAATTATTTCGTGTAAAATGAGACCTGCAGGCTTAATACATATGACATCGCCCAAGTAGTATATACATGTTTCCGAGGACGCTCAACATTTTTTCAAGGGGGTCTTTGGACATCCAGTGTACCAGAATGAGCACCTTTTTGGCGCTCAATTAAGGTGTCTCTTAGTCTCTAAATATGCTGCATTTGAATAGCATTCGTTGAACGTTTTAGATGTTTTCCTGAAGCATATCAATGTTATATTTCTGGCACTGGCGTAAAGCAAAGATTAGCAAAACGAAGCTAGATGGCGCCAAAGTAGTCACTATAGCGGGTCAATTCTTGATACGGCTGAAATTAGTCTCCAATACTTTCCACAATGTAGCCGATCTTTTTCCGCATAAACCAGAGCGGAAGATACTCGAATTCTGTAATAAATCCGTCATCAGAGGTAATCCAGTCCAAGGAGTTTCTAGAAAACCCTGGCCCGAACGAAAGAGGGAGGATGGTTCAATTTCCAATGTGACTGCATGGAAAGTAATTTAAACGAGCGTTAACTCACACATATAAAGGAGTACTCCCATAGAGAGTGATAATTGGAGGGGCCTCCTGTATGGCGCGAGGCTCTAGACTCTCCACGCCGGCTGCCACCTTACTTGCCCGAGGGAGAGAGAAAAGTTTTCAAGAGACACATGGGGAGTGGGAGGGCAAAAAAGGCAACTACCATTTGGCTATATGCCTGTGGACCTCCACGTTGGACCCATCGAATCACGTTATTTATTCCCACGTGCGGGACCGTCCAGTCTAGTAACATGTCAAGACACTCTCTACAAGAAAGCATTTTTCATAATGAACTTAATGAGAGGTAATTGTTATCTCATCATGACATTTTTCAGGTGAAAATGGCATCTGCTGCACAGCTATTACTGGTATTACTTCAAAAAAATTAAAACGGAATGCATAAGACATGCTTGTCATCTTATTCTGGTGGACAGCTCAAATTCATTCATCCACCCATAACCATTCCAAGGAATTCCCTGTCATCCTTGTAATAAATTCTGTAATCATCCTTGGATGATTGCATTGCATGCCAATTTTCTCTTCGATGAGGAAATTGACCATCAATCTTAATTAGTGTTCCCAAATGATAATAGAATCACATTTAGGTTACCCCATGCCCGACATGCATAAGACGGGCATTCAAAAAGTTTCCAGCCTAAGAGGGAAGGTTACCAGTTAGCGTAGGTTTTCCCCCAGACTCTTCATTCAATTTCAAGAGGAAATATAGAATGCCCAGTCACTCAAATTGCATTTTTCTTGTTCACAGGTTTCGAAAGTTAGGTCACTCTTATGTTTTTGGAAAAATGGAAAAAACAGCATCGTGCAGTGTTGAAATTATTGCATTAGAACAAAAATTACGATAAGGGAAATCCACACTAAGATAGTGACTGCTTTGGCTGAAAATGCTATTTCCTATAACACGGTGAAGGGTTGGGTTGCTGCATTTCACTGGCGGGCAGAGCACAGATAATGAGTCGCGCTTAGACAATGCAAGAACTTCAATCTCTATTGAGAATGTTAACTGTGGGGAGACTATTGGTTATGCAGACAGGCGAATTACCATTAGGCACATGGCTGCGACCCTGCTGATTAGTGCTGGTAGCGTAAAATCTATATCGAAGGACAACCTCCGGATAAAGAGAGTGTCTCCAATATGGTTGCCCAGAATATTTATCCCAGAACAGAAGCAGCATCGACAACACGTTTCGATGCAGCTTCTTGAGCGCTATCAGGCAGATTCTCTTCTTTTTTGTGGTCACCGAAAATAAAACATGGGTTCACCTTTTTTATTCGGAAACTAAACACCAAAGCCTTCATTGTAAAACCCCAGATTCACCACCCCCTCCAAAAATTAAGGGCGTCGCCTCAGCTAGAAAGGTCATTGCATCTGTCTTCCTGGATGCCAAGGGAATTCTTGTAATTGACTACCTGGAACATTGAACGACCATCAAGGGTAACTATTACGCAAATCTATTTTCGAAGCTAAGAGAAGCAAGGAAGAAGCGCCGAGGGAAACTTCGCAGGGCTGTGTCCAGGAAAATGCATCAGCTCATGCCTCTCGGGTTGCAGATTCTGCTCTCCGCCAATGTGGCTTCGAATTGCTTCCCCATCCTCCTTATTCGCTTCATCTGGCTCACTCTAATTTTCACCTTTTGCCTCTTTTGAAAGAAAATTTGCGCGGAAAGAAATCCAGAAGTGACAATGATGTCATGGTGGCCGTTGGCAGTTCGTTTAAAGATAGGGAATAATACATTTTCAATGGACTAGTGGAATGGCATTGATGTTCGAGTAGATGCTGTAAAAAGATGAAATAGCATTCGTCTTCTTCAGACTTTGTCTTCTCCCTTAGGCCGGAACCTTTGTGAACATCCCTAGGAATGTACAGGATGATAAATGAATAAAAACTTGACCCACGAAAATTGTTCTTCAAACTTCAAATTTATTCAAATATCAATACTACAGAGTTACATGAATTTATATATTTCTAAACTATGAGTGACATTTCATAAATGTAACGTAAATAAATTACACAGTTACGCCTCATCCAAGATATGCTCTAAATGCTCGTCCAGGCAATGGATGCATAATTGGATCCTCTCAAAAAGTATTTTATGACTTGCTCAAGTTAGGTCAGGGATTGATCAGATTTTGACTGATGCCTTCCTTCAGCTCAGGTATGTTGAGGACACTTCATGCCATCATACGAGGTAATCCATCCTCTGACATATACCACGTACTGTAATCAATACAGTCAGAGGTAGGTCAACGCCTGTACTGTTTTATGTTTCCTACCTATCTCTATCTATCCTTTGGATTCAAGTCCTTGAGGTCCAAAAAAAAAACCAGAGCGAAAATGACAGAATAAATATGAGGATTTGCGTATTAGCATTATATCCCTTTCTTCTGAGGAGCGTTTTTCTACTCACGGAGGAGGAGAGCAATTGTATTCCTTGCTGATGGAGCAAATTCGCTCCTTTCCCAGAGTGATATGGGAGTGGAACTGCAGTTAGAGATTTTACTCTCTTTGCCGAGAAAAATCTGTTCTGAAGGTTCTATAGGGAATCCTATCGCTTCTATAGGGAACTCTATAGGTCCCAAATTGAACTCTATGAAGCATATAGGAACCTATAGGATTCCTTTAGGTTCCTATAGGATTCCTTTAGGTTCCTATAGGATTCTTTTAGGTTCCTATAGGATTCCTATATATTCCTATATATTCCTAAAGGAATGTATAGGAATTCTATAAGACATTTTCGTAAGGGAATCAGCTCAGTGTACCCTATCATTTTAAATGAACGAAAGTACCATATACTTTGGGTGTCCAATAAATCTCGAGATTGTTTCAATGAAACAAAAGATTTGAACCAAATATAGAAATAAATGGTTTTAATGTGTAATGTTTCCCCCTTTGAATCTATGACAAGTAGCCGCCCGATCTCCTCTTCGAGCGCCTCCTCGTCCAGCGTCCTAGCACAGTGCAGCTCAGCCTCCTGCATCTTGAGATGGTCGTTGAAAACTATTTCCTCAAATTCATTCTTCATCCGGTTGAAGAAGAACCTGTCGCACAGATTGAAGTCTGGGTTGTACGGGCCTTGGAAGTGCGTCGTGATGTTACATTGGGCCATGACGTCCTTCTCAGCAAAGGATGTGTGGAGTCCCAATGCCAAATGACCGCGTTCAGTTTGATCAGCTTCGAGCGCAAGCATCTCCACAGATTTCCTATGTAAGGAACAATGTCTATAACGTGCTGGGAGTCAACAGGCCCCGTTGGGACAGTGGTGTGAATAGAAAAGCACCTGCTTGGAGGGAAAACAAGAAGGAGGATCATCCTTTCAGCCACGTTCCGCTTGACCACTTGGAGCTGGTCCTGATCTGCTCGAAGCCAGTTCTTGTTGCGCTGTTTGCGCAGTCAGGCTTGTTGTGGATGTTCTCCAAACCTTCACGGTAAAAAAGTGGCGGATGTGCCTAGCACAATTGGCGCGGGCTTTCTTCAGTCTTGGTCGAGCGTTTCTAGCGTGAGGACGTGTTGGAGGATACTCTCGAGGTTCTGTCAGTCGTGAGTTAGTTGTTACCTGGCTACTTCGTAGCCATATTCATAAGTTTTCTCATAGCTACCTCCAACTTCACATTGCTAATGAACGAAAATAGGGAGTTGATTGCAAGTGATAGGGATATGGCCAGTACACTTAACGAGTTCTTCGCTTCCGTTTTCACTGTGGAATCCGACTCGGCACCAACTTTAGAGGAGGTGACCTCGGCTCGCATCGAGGATATTTCCATCACCAAGGAGACGATCGAGAATATCCCTTACGGAAATGTCCTATAGGAAACCTTTAGCTATTTCTTATAGGAAACCCATAGACTTTCCCATAGGTTTTTGAAACAGGAAAAACCTAAAGGATCTTTTAGAATCCTATAGGATCCCTATGGGGTCTTATAGGTCTCCTGACCTATAGGACTCGGGGAGGATATTTTGGGTTTCGAAAGCGAGACATTACGACGAAAAAGGCGACCGGGGTTAATATTGGCACAGCATTTCGGTGTAAATCAAAAACCGATTATGGGTTTTTCCATGGTAGGGGGGACATGCAATATTATTACCAGTACTGCGAGGGTCTGCATAATTTATGACCCCGCCCAACATATGTCGCTGGAATGCATGTATACTTCCTTCGGTAGAGAGAAGTAATATTCCTCTCTACCAAAGGAAATATAAGACAGAACCTGCGAGTACGTCTCTTAACTGAAACTCCATTTGGATAGAGTCCACTCATTTTCGTACGTGGTTTTCAAAAGGAATAAGGGCATACTTCTTCACGGGACTCAATGATTATATCTGGAAGATGGGGATGACAAAGAAGGACTGTTGAAGTTCATTGAGTGCTACAATGAGGCAAGGCGAGACATTTGGGGACGTACAAAACTCTCTTGTGAGAGATGATTCCTTGGGTAAAGGGAGGGCACTTTTGTGCCCGATAGGTCCTATAGCAAACCCTACAGGTCCTATAGGGAACCCTACAGGTTTTATAGGGAACCCTACGGTTCCTTTACAAGAGCCCTTTGGTTCCTATAGGGAACCTATAGGCCTTATGAGGAACCCTATTGGTTCTATAGGGGGCTCTATAGGTTCTATAGGGAACTCTATAGGTTCTATAGGGAACTCTATAGGTGCTATAGGGGACTCTATAGGTCCCGAATTGAACTCTATGGGGCATATAGGAACCTATAGGATTCCTTTATGTTCCTATAGGATTCTTATAGGAATATATAGGAATCCTATAAGACATTTTCGTAAGGGATGATAGGGAAGCTGAAGGTGGGCAAGGCGACCAGCCCCGATGGGATTCCTGCGAGAGTCATTAAGGAAACCGCGAGAGAAATATCGGTTCCGCTAAGAATTATATTCGATAGCAGCTTTTCGCGCGGAGAAGTACCTAAGGACTGGAGACGAGCAAACGTCGTACCGATCTTTAAGAAGGGCGAAAAGAGTAATCCAGGAAATTACA
>CAJPEV010000701.1:48390-66546 GCA_905338385.1 Darwinula stevensoni | reverse complement strand
CATCGACTGGGAGTCGCGGCTCCGTGGGCTGACGGTAGAGGAGCAGTGGGGGGCGTTCAAGACGTTATTGCAGGGCTTTATGGAGGAATGCATCCCCAAGAAATCCATAAAATCGGGTAGGCAACCGGTCTGGTTTACGGGTAAAATCAAAGCTCTCATCAGGGAGAAAAAGCGGAAATGGAATGCGTACGAGCGGACGGGAGATAGCACGGACCATGAGGAATATAGGAGGATCACGCGGACGTTGAAGCGGGAAATTAGATCTGCGAGACGGGATGTCGAGGAACGGCTGGCTAGCGATGCTAAGAAAAACCCTAAGGCTTTTTATCAGTATGCTAGTGGTAGGTGTCAACAGTCAATCGGGCCGCTAATGAACGAAAATAGGGAGTTGATTGCAAGTGATAAGGATATGGCTAGTATACTTAACGAGTTCTTCGCTTCCGTTTTCACTGTGGAATCCGACTCGGCAACAACTTTAGAGGAGGTGACCTCGGCTCGCATCGAGGATATTTCCATCACCGAGGAGACGATCGAGAATATCCCTTACGGAAATGTCCTATAGGAAACCTTTAGCTATTTCTTATAGGAAACCTATAGACTTTCCTATAGGTTTTTGAAACACGAAAAACCTATAGGATCTTTTAGAATCCTATAGGATCCCTATGGGGTCTTATAGGTCTCCTGACCTATAGGACTCGGGGAAGATATTTTGGGTTTCGAAAGCGAGACATTACGACGGAAAAGGCGACCGGGGTTAATATTGGCACAGCATTTCGGTGTAAATCAAAAACCGATAAGGGGTTCTTCCATGGTAGGGGGGACATGCAATATTATTACCAGTACTGCGAGAGTCTGCGTAATTTATGACCCCGCCCAACATATGTCGCTGGAATGCATGTATACTTCCTTCGGTAGAGAGAAGTAATATTCTTCTCTCGACCAAAGGAAATATAAGACAGAACCTGCGAGCACGTCTCTTAACTGAAACTCCATTTGGATAGAGTCCACTCATTTTCGTACGTGGTTTTCAAAAGGAATAAGGGCATACTTCTTCACGGGACTCAATGATTCTATCTGGAAGATGGGGATGACAAAGAAGGACTGTTGAAGTTCATTGATTGCTACAATGAGGCAAGGCGAGACATTTGGGGACGTACAAAACTCTCTTGTGAGAGATGATTCCTTGGGTAAAGGGAGGGCACTTTTGTGCCCTTTGAGAAATGTGAGAACCCAATACTTCCATCTAGGGGCCTAGAGGAGAACTTCAAACGGAACCCTATAGGCCTATAGGTTTCCGTTTAAGTCCTATAGGGATCCCTATAGGTCTTATAGGGAACCCTATGAGTCCTATAGGGAACCCTATAGGTCCTATAGCAAACCCAACAGGTCCTATAGGGAACCCTACAGGTTTTATAGGGAACCCTATGTGTCCTTTACAGAGCCCTTTGGCTCCTATAGGGAACCTATAGGCCTCATAAGGAACCCTATTGGTTCTATAGGGGGTTCTATAGGTTCTATAGGGAACTCTATAGGTGCTATAGGGGACTCTATAGGTCCCGAATTGAACTCTATGGGGCATATAGGAACCTATAGGATTCCTTTATGTTCCTATAGGATTCTTATAGGAATATATAGGAATCCTATAAGACATTTTCGTAAGGGATGATAGGGAAGCTGAAGGTGGGCAAGGCGACCAGCCCCGATGGGATTCCTGCGAGAGTCATTAAGGAAACCGCGAGAGAAATATCGGTTCCGCTAAGAATTATATTCGATAGCAGCTTCTCGCGCGGGGAAGTACCTAAGGACTGGAGACGCGCAAACGTCGTACCGATCTTTAAGAAGGGCGAAAAGAGTAATCCAGGAAATTACAGGCCGGTAAGTCTCACGAGTATCCCAGGGAAGATCATGGAGAGCATACTAAGGGACCATCTCTTGGATTTCCTCGAAGGAAACGCGCTCATTCGGGACTCTCAACACGGCTTTAGGAGGCGTCGAAATTGTCTCACCAATTTGCTCGAATTCTACGACTGGGCGACGGAAGAGAGGGATAAAGGGAATCCCGTGGACATCGTCTATTTAGATTTCGCGAAAGCTTTCGATACCGTTCCTCACAAGAGGTTGCGGGTTAAACTGGAGGCGCACGGGATCCAGGGTAGGACGAGTGAGTGGATCAGTAGCTGGTTGGCAGGACGAGAGCAACGGGTGATGATAAATGGGGAAGCGTCGGAGGAGGTCGGAGTCGCAAGCGGTGTCCCTCAAGGCTCGGTCCTTGGACCGCTTCTGTTTTTGGTCTACATAAACGATTTGGATCTCGGCGTAGAGGGTAAGATAAGTAAATTTGCCGACGACACCAAGATAGGTTTTACCATAAGGGGGGAGGCGGATAGGGCTAGAGCCGAGCGAGATTTAAGGCTTTTGGACGAGTGGAGCAAGAAATGGCTCATGAGGTTTAATAAAAGTAAGTGTAAAGTTCTCCACGTCGGTCGAAACAACGGTAGGTCTCTCGACACGTTCGGCGATGTTAAATTGGATGAGGCAAACGGAGAGAGAGATTTAGGTGTTTCTATCGACGAGGACCTCAAATTTTCCTCGCACGCGCAAGCGACGGTGGCCAAATGCAATAGGATTCTAGGTTACATTCGTCGGTCGGTTGCAAGTAGGACATCTCGCGTTATTCTTCCGTTGTATGCGGCGCTGATAAGACCCCAGCTGGAATATTGCATCCAGTTTTGGAGGCCTACAAATAAGGGCGATCTGTTGGCGCTCGAGGGAGTACAGAGGAGGGCCACAAGAATGATTAAGGAGGTTAGGGGACTATCATACGAGAAGCGTTTAGAAGTGCTGAGACTGTACTCGCTCGAACGAAGGTTAAGGAGGGGCGATCTCATCCAGGCTTTCAAGATAATTAAAGGAATAGATAATGTCGAGTGTGGTAGGTTTTTCCAGTTTGATGACAGCAAGAGAACGAGAGGTAACCGACTTAAGTTGCGCAAACCGCAGGTGCGGCTCAGGTCGAGACAGGAATTCTTTACTTGCAGAGTGGTGAACGCGTGGAATGCGTTAGATGACGAAGTAGTGGCTGCCCCTTCTGTGACTATCTTTAAGAAGAAACTAGATGCTTTCATGGACAGGCAAAAAGGAGGGGGGCAATGTTGACGTAGGTACTAGACAGTAAGCAACTAGGATATTAAAAAAAAAAATACATAAATATTTAGCTTTAAGAGGGTTCGGCCTACCCTAAAATTAAGAAACGCTCGACCTCGACATGTGATATCGAAATGGGCGAAATCGCCTCTTGATATCACTAACTCTCCTGATATCCTGACTCCTGAGAGCCGATGAGACAACCAGACCGATGTGACCCAGTGCAAATGGAGGTCTTCTGTCAAGATGTTGTGTATTTTGGACCTGGACACGTCCAGACAATCCGATAGCATCTGGGTTCCCTATTTTAAAGCATCACACGTTCGTTTCCTACGGGAGCAATTTCATTCACAAATTTATTCACAAGCAAACATTCGAAACAGTCCAGGATATACACAGACCTTCCGGAACATTTTTTGGTGGTGGGAAGTCAGAGTGCTTTCGTTGCCATGACAGTCTGTGTCCGGGTTGAAAAAATGAATCCACACTTTGTCCTTGGCGATAACCGAGTCCATGATGACAGTTGTACGGGCCGCAGCCAGGATCAATGTGATAGAAGACAAGGTGAAACGGATCCGTTTCTGTGTGTATGTGAGCATGCGAGGAACTCACTTTGGTCATCTTCAGATCATCGGGCATACTTTTCGCCACGGTTCCTTTGGACTTATCTAGTCTTCCTGCAACTTCATCGATTATACTCGCCTGTCTGGCATCGCTAGATTTTCAACATGTGCAATGTTTTCGTCGGAGCTCTGATTTCTGGGTCTTCCAACGTGGTTTGTCATTAGTGGAACTTCTACCGGCGGCAAAACTCACGGACCCACTCGCGAACCCTGCAATCAGGGCAGAGTACTCTCTTTCAATAGCTGTCAGTGAATGTTGGCTGCGTTTTTCCCACGTGCTGACAGAAATGTGATCACAGTTCTTTGTTCTTCCACAGTGAACTCCGTAGCTCAGAGGCAGATGGGAAAGTACTATCCTGAAAAACCAACGCTGCAAACAAGCAACAACACTAGCAATGTTCACAACTTGCTGTCTGAGTCACATCTGACGGCACTACCTTGCCCAACCGTAACTTATTGATATTTAATTCCAAAAACGTACGCTTGAAGCGCGGTACGGACTTTCTGACTGCACCTCGTACTGCACTCAAGGAAAAGCAAATGTGGCTACCAAGCAAGCAGAAGCATTGTCCCGCTAATGTGGTTTCGTTTATATCAGAGGGTTTTTAAAACTTCCACAAAAATCATAAGCAAAAACGTACCATATTGCCCTGCGCCCTTTGACTCCAAATTTTCTGCCAAAAAAAACAGCGTAATTCCCTTCTGTAACCTTTTCCAGTCCGCATATCCTGACAAGTATACCCCCAGACAGGTCCAATTAAGCATTTTCCAATCCACTGCCGACGTAGGACGCAGCGTGTAAAATGGCAGCTATGGGCTACGCTCTTAGAAAAGAATTAGCGGTTTCTGAGAAAGAGTGAAACTGGAGTTAGCGATTTTACTCCCTGAGTCACATGAGGGAAGGCAGAAAGAGACTGCTTCAGTTAAGTGGGACTTACCCACCTTCCTGGTCTTAGAGGGTAAGGATCCCGACACCGGAAGAACGCTATCCAGCTGGGAATTTTTAGACGCGAGAAAGATGGTCCTCCTTCTCACAAACAATGCCGGTTCCTCTCCAATATGATTCAGTCACACCTTACAACGAGCAGTACACTCTTAAAAAATTCCGAGCGTTTGGGGAGTAAAAAGTCTCGTGTGGCACTCGAAAAGCTTAAATGAGAGAATAATGAGTGGTTTGGAGTAGCAAGCATAACGTCACTTGTGGAACTTCAAGAAGGGGCCCCCACTAGATGGAGATAAGGGTCTCGCTTTTCGCACAGTACACAAAAATTCCCTTCCCTCTTTCCTTGGAATCGTCCCTCGCAGGATTGTTTAGTACCTTGCCATATGTCTCACCTAGTCTCATTATAGGAATCAATAAACACGGACACTTCATCATTTGTTGTCCACATATTCAAGACGTACTCATAGCGTCCATGCCATGAACAAGCTCATATTCCTATTGAGAACCCCCTTTGAACGCGAGGGTTTTTATCCGCATAGGAGATCTAGAATGTGTAGAGAGTGCCCGTGAACTTCATTCCCTCATACCTCAAATAAATGAGGAGATAAGGACTGATATCCGGGACCACTCCACGGAACCTAAAAGAGGTGATCCATCCTCTGACCTGTGCTGCAATCAGTACTGTCAGTGGTAGGTCATCGCCTGTACGAGATCGAACGCGAAACACGTTATATATGAGAATTTTACTATTTGCATGACATCCCTATCGCTTTCTGATGGAAGCGTTTTTACTCACGGAGGAGGAGGGCAATTTTACTCCTTGGTGATGGAGCAAATTCGCTCCTTTCCCAGAGTGAAAGGGGGGTGAAACTGGAGTTAGCTATTTTACTCTTAAATACAGTTCGACATTGGCGG
The DNA here is from genome assembly GCA_905338385.1 of Darwinula stevensoni. Taxonomy (NCBI): domain Eukaryota; kingdom Metazoa; phylum Arthropoda; class Ostracoda; order Podocopida; family Darwinulidae; genus Darwinula; species Darwinula stevensoni. The sequence goes on along the minus strand of CAJPEV010000701.1, from coordinate 60,921 downwards.
TACTTGCCCTAATGGGAATGACTCAGCAAGCTTATATCCAACCCTTGGACGTTTGCTCAGGCCTACATTGATCTTTAATATTAGCCATATTAGCGTTAAAACTCTGAAGTGGCTTATGTTTTGGGATGCTGTGTGTAGAAAAATTCACACTCGAAGTAAATGCCCTGTGGCACAAATTTCAAACGGAGATGTTTTCTAATAATTTTTTTTGTATCAGTTAAACTGATAAACACGGAAAGCTGAAACTTTGCAGGAATGTTACTAGTGAGACATGGAGTTAAAGGAAAATTTTAAGTCTCGATACATCCCCTGGGGGAATTTTTTCGAGGGGCGATGTTTAAAAAAAAATGTTGTCGCGGCGAATTGGACAGAAATGGGAAGGTGAAACTTAGCACACGTATAACTGACATGCCATTACTAAGCTGAGGGAGTATTCAGCTTTACTACTACTACAGCTACTGTACTAGCGAGTTTGTTTGCCCGAAGCACAAACAAACTCGCTAGTACGTAATATTTCTAATGCAGTACCAGACACGTTCAAGCGGTTTCATAATATTCTGCTGCGGATAAAGGCAATTAAATACCCGGAGAATCATAGTGGTGAAATTAAATCCCTGTCCAACGTCATTCAGTGAATCCTGGAAATTCAAACACTAAGTAGAAGGGATTTGGCATCAGATGGTATGCTTCGAAGGTGATTAATTGGTAGAGAAATGCGACACTTGTATATGATTATTTGCTAAGAAAAGACAGTCTAAAGATTCTTGCACATGAAAGAAAAACCGCAATTCTTAACCATTTTAGTGCAAGGGGAAATATATTTCGTCCTTTTTAGCCTACGAATCGGCTGCGTGCCACTAAAAGGGCTAATCTGATTCAGTGACGACGAAGCAACGAAATCAGGTTCATCCTAAACAATGAAATGCCACCAAATCCTTCTTGGCGAAATACATTGTTCTATCTGCTTCATTCGGATAATTTTCTCAGACGATAGAAGTAGCAAGGTAATTATTCTTGTGAATGGTGGAAATTGAAAATTTGAAAATCACCTTCCATAACGGACCTTTCATCGAGGAGAAATTTTTCTCAAGCATATTAGAACTTACAAACGTGTGAACCATGTCGAAGATAGGAAACACGAGACTTCGTGACTTCATTAGTGTGACCTGGGGGAAACTCTTCAACAGTCCTCGCCATTTGCACTGGAAAACCCATATACAATTCAGAGAAGTCATTAACATATCCATCATAAAAAAGAGTACAGACCAAGGACGCAAATAGATAAAGGGAGGAAGAACCCCAAACGCAATAACATATATTTAGAAAAGGAAGAGGCCACATGTTGTCACGGTTTGCCTGCCTATCAGCACGTTCCTACTTTCGTTGGGAGATGGACAAAATGAACCCCTAAGTAGTTTTTTCTTGGGGGTGGGGGTCCGCTGATAATTATAATCCTCAGAGGGTTTGCCAAGGTGATAAAATACCAAGGTAGCATGAAACCCAAGCTCCCCTAATTTGGTTCCTTCCTCTATGTAGCAGCTAAGGTCTATTAACTGTAACTCTGAACGCTCTGATAAATTAATTCATTCGAATGTTCCTACCAATGAAGGGAATGGACTTACGAGCGTCTCCTAATTGACCTGATTGTACCTCCAGTCATGAATTGAGTATTTTCAAAAAATCCTCAAGTCAAATTCTCTCCTGAGACCCACTTCATGGTTGAACTGGATTCACTCACTCAGATAGCGACATTAGATTCCTGGGTACAATTGTGACACATCCCAACTGCGGTGATAGCAGCTGGAATGGAGACCTTTAAATCTTATCTGAAGAAGTATAGCCAGCCTGCATAATACGAGGACGATGCGAAGTAACATGAGTACCTTCAGCTATAATATAGAAAGCTTGACCGATTTCGGTCCTGTGCCGACGAGTCGCTTCATTGTCAACAGGCAGATTCCATCAGATTTATTCATTTACTCACCACACAACTTTAGAACAACTGAGAGTCTCGGGTTTGATTTTGGTGACGGTTGATGAAGCTCATGAAAAACCCCACGGTTCACATAATTTAAATTATAGTTTATTATTTCACTTTTTTTTGAGGATATCGGAGTCGGGTTCATGAACTCCATTCTCTGTTAGTTCGCTTCCATTGTTTGGTTAAGGACAACAATGTCTTCTAATACACCTATTCCCAATGGCACCATGAATTAGGATTGACATCAACGTTAGAAAGCTGCACTGGAAAGGCATCGGAAGAATGCGAGCTGTCATCGTCTTTCCGCATTTCTTAGATATATGATGAAAGTCTTCTGTTCTTCGTTAGCTTCATCCAATTACGTCAGGTGAGATAATGGTAGAATGCTGTGTGCGGCCTTTCCTTCACCCGACATGCTCGCTTCACTGCCCCTTATCTTCATTGTTCGTTATCTTTCCTGTTCCATATATTCCCTGGTTCTAGATTGAATTTCAATGAATGTCATTCCATCTGAGGAGCAGAAAACTAGTCGGGAAACAAACTTCGGAGAATAAGTTAAAATGATTTTCCTAGCTGAAGAACTATGCCATCAATTGGACAGTGAGGACATTTCATCAAGATTGGTTCTTGACCACCATCTCCTTATGGAAATGGCATGAGCCCAGGAGGATTTTTGTGTTCCAGGTATTCTTGAGATCCTGTATAACCATTGCGGCATGTGAAACAAGTTATCTAAATCTATCTACGTTTTCAGTAAAGTTTCCCATGAAAAGCAACGCTGAATACGATGCGGCTTGATTTTTTCCAATGAGAGTAGCTCTTGATAGGAACATTTTTCAATTTACAGTTGCGTATCACATAATGACATTATTATTTGTTCCCTTCGTCTGAGATATAAGCAGCTAATATACTGAGCTCAAAAGACAATTGGTTAACGTAGCCCCAAAAAGTGCATAAATGTGCATAATGATAAGCTGATGTATTTACTGAAGTACAACAGCTTTCTAAATCATGATTCTGTGAATGTAGAATCAGGATGCTCGTGATGGGCACTTGAAGGCACGCCGGTATTCACCAGGGAAAAATTTCCCCTTGGCAAGATACATTTCTCGTACAAGATAAATGTAATATTATCCGGCATGATAAGATACTTGCGTGGATTCAGACATTTTTCCACTTCAAAACATGATGCTGTAAACAGCAGGTAATGTCCAACCCCATGGATTTCAATGAAATTGCAAACACTGGAAAATACGATATACCAAATGCTGCCATTAGTTCCTGAGAACCCGACGTCAGGATGAAAATAAAATGCTTGTGCCATCAGCATGCATAAGCTAACCAACTCCGTAGCTAGGAAGACTTGAAAAGTGGAGTTCCCCTTTAGTTTGCCATAAGCTATCTCCATAAAGAAGCGGGGTCTCCTGTTTTGGGCTCCAAAAACATTCCCCACCATCGACGAAGTTTCCTTTTGCCGCATCCCGTTATCCCATGCTCATGGCTACTTCCATTTTAAGGTGGTAAGGGAGGAAAAATCGACCGTCTGGGATTCGAAATCTGAAAAGTAATTGTTGTTGGGGGTCCCTATGGAAGTGCAAAGAGGGATCGCACAGTCACCTCCGACCCATAGTTTAGCCAAAAGTCACTGCCAAAGTTGCCGCTAGATGGCCATTTGATGAGTCGAATTCAAAGGACTACAACTCGGAAACTCGGAAAAAAGTTTTTCAGACCAATGATTGGTCTGAAAAACTCGCAAATAACGTATTCGGAAAGCTAAGACAAAATGTTTTATAAACATAAACAAATATAACATATAAATATAACAAATATTCTACTTTTAAATGAGGGGTTGAGATTCAAGCTGACTCAAAAGGTCAAAGGTCAAACGGTCATATAACTGGGAATAGTAAAATTTTTGAGACCAGTATTTCAACCGCCATCCGGGATACAGATCCATCACAGATAAAGCATGCAGGACTGCCCCTCACCCCTCTCCTCCCTCCTGTACGCTCGCGTATGAATGCTTCCCTAATACGCCTTCAACATGGAAATCTTAAAATGTTCTCTGATAGATCGATAGATGTGGTTCTCTGTAGTGCATGGACATATTAACATCCGCGATATTTGCTCAGGTTCTCCCGGAAAGTTCATTCAAGCCGAGTGTCTTCGGTTGGATATCCGCCGGACGCCTCTACCTGACCGGGCTCTCATCGTCGCACCCGATCGGGTGTCTCTGTTGCAAAATCATTGAATATTTTTGAACACGTCGACAATGAGTCTGACAAATGTATTTATGCTCGCAACACCAAATTTTCTGTCTTTATTTGCTTGGGATGGCCCGAGTCTTGGAATGATGTCAAATCATAGGTTGCGATTTGGGTAGGTATCATTATAGCCTGTTATCTCCGTCAGCATTCCAGGAAATAATTTGAATTTGGTAGCCTTTTTCATGAATTTGTTTTCAAGTAGTGATGTAAAATTCTTGATTATGCATGCTCGGTTTGTCGAATGGCTTTGGCTAAAATCTCGTTTTGCTGCGTCTTTCTTTTCCTATTCTCAACACGTTATGGATGACGTCACGAGAAATCTGTGTGAGTTTATAAAATTTTTCGGTTTTCATTTCTCTTCTATGTTGTATCCATCAGGCCATCCCAAGGGAATAAAGACAGAACATTTGGGAGAGGGGTGGGGGGCAGTCGGAAACGAGTGGCATCACGAGTGAGCAGGGAGAGAAAAGTTGGTGCTTTGGGCATAGATACACTCGGGAGAACCTTTGCTGTCGACATGTCAAGAAATATTTCATAATTTTGCCCCAGAGACACCAAATCGGCAGCACCGATGAAAGCTAACTAAGATGGAGGCGGGCGTTGGAAGTCTTTCAGGGAACGCTCGGCTTGAATGAACTTTCGAATGGAACCTTCGCACTGATCGCGAACGTGAATGTGTCCATGCATTCCAGTGAACCCCCTCCATCGATCCATCAGATAACATTTCAAGATTTCCATTTTGAAGGCGGATCAGGTAGGCATTCACACGCGAGCGTACGGAAGGGAGTAGAGTGGTGGAGGGCAGTCGGAAACGAGTGGCATCACGAGTGAGCAGGGAGAGAAAAGTTGGTGCTTTGGGCATAGATACACTCGGGAGAACCTTTGCTGTCGACATGTCAAGAAATATTTGGTGATTTTTCAACAGAAATACCTGATCGGCCGCGCCGATGAAAGCCTAGTTCCGGTGGAGGCGGGCGGTGAGTATTCTGCTGCAATCGCTCGGCTTGAATGAATTTTCCGAAGAAACCAGAGCATAGATCGTAAAGATGAATGTATCCATGCACTCCAGGCAATCATATCTATCGATCCATCAGAGGAAATTTCACATGTTACGTCTGAAAAAGCGACTTCGGACGTTTTTCGGCACCTTTGTTGAATGGGGGGCGAAATATCATTTTGGTTTGAATAAGCTTTCTGAGCGAACCCTCTGCAGCAAAGCGACGAGCAGAGTCTCATTGTCACACAGAGAGTCTTTTCTATCGATCTATCAGAGAAGATTTTGTGATTTTTGCTTTTGAGGAGCCAGGGCTCGCATTCTGTGGCAAGCGCGTAAATGTTGGCAGAGACGAAGGTGGGGGGGGGGCGATTTTTATCCCTGTCAGAAACGTAATTTATTCAGCGGGAGTTCGGGTAGACATCATGGTGATTTTTGCATGGACTCCATCCGAAGATTCATATCTATCGGTCTATCAATAAATCTGGCGTGATTTTTCACCCACATGTGTCGGGCGACGCATTTGATGATGGTACTGTCAAGGGCCAGTGGGGGGGCGATTTTTCTTTAAAAAATGCACAAATTTGAACAACTCTCCGAAGCACCCTTGCAGGTATAAACACGATTCTGGCGTCCCTGCAATCTAGAGACTCTTCCCTATCGATCTATCAGAGAACATTTCCCGATTTTTGCCTTGAAGCCGAGAAAAACAGAAAAAACCACGCGGAGTAGTTTTTTGCCCCAATTTCGACCCCATTTCGGTACTTTTCTCCAAAATGCTCTGTACAAGGCCCATGAGATTTGGTGTACAGCTCGACCGATAGGTCCTCTAAAATCGCATGCATGCTTCTGTCTGTGGTGGATCTGTGGCCCGAATGGCGGTTGAAATACTGTTCTAAAAAATTTGACTATTCCCAGTTATATGGCCGTTTGACCTTTGACCTTTTGAGTCAGCTTGAATCTCAACCCCTCATTTAAAGGTAGATTGTCTTAGCTTTCTAACTAAATTATTTGCGGGTTCTTCTGACCCACTGTTTCCGAGTTGTAGTCCTTTGAATTCGACTCATCAAATGGCCATCTAGCGGCAACTTTGGCAGTGACTTTTGGGCAAACTATGGGTCGGAGGTGACTGTGTGACCCCTCTTTGCATTTCCCTAGGGACCCCCTACAACAATTACTTTTCAGATTTCGAATCCCAGACGGTCGATATGTCCTCCCCTACCACCTTAAGAGTCAATGTTCTCTTGTAGTTCGTGCACTTTGGACATAATGTGCAAACTGGACACTTTCGCGCTGGATCTCGAAGCATCTCATCTAGTTTCTGCTCTACCCCATCCCCCTGAGACGTCTTACACTCTTAGAAAAAGGGGAGCGATTTTTCTCAAAAAAGAGAGTAAAATAGCTAACTCCAGTTTCACCCCCCTTTCACTCTGGGAAAGGAGCGAATTTGCTCCATCACCAAGGAGTAACATTGCTCTCCTCCTCCATGAGTAAAAACGCTCCCATCAGAAAGCGATAGAGATGTCATGCAAATACGAAAATTCTTATATTTAAAGTGTGTCGCTTTCGCTCTCGTTTTGACGATGACATACCTCTGACAGTACTCATTGCAGTACAGGTCAGAAGAAGGATCACCACTTATAGGTTCCGTGAAGTACCCTGGATATCAGTCACTTATCATCTCAATTAATTGAGATATATGACTGTAGTTCACGGACATTCTCTATTTATTTTAGGTCTCCTATGCGAATAAAACCAAGGCGTTCCAAAAGGGTTCTCAATAGGAATATGAGCTTGTTTATGGCCTGGACTCTATGAATATGTCTTGAATATGTGGATAAAAAATGATGAAGTGTCCGTGCTTATTGATTCCTATAATGAGACTATGCGAGACATATGGCAAGGTACTAAACAATCCTGCAAGGGACGATTCCAGGGAAAGAGAGAAGGGAACTTTTGTGTACTGTGCGAAAAGCGAGACCCTTACCGCCATCTAGGGGCCTGGTGAAGAACTTCAAGGTGTTCACTTCAATACGAGCGATGAGGGAGCATTTGGTGAGTAATAAAAGAGTAAATTCGAAAAGCTCACGATGTGCTCACTTTTTATTCCCCAAACGCTCGGAATTTTCTAAGAGTGTAGGGGTGAGGTCTCCGCGGTGGATAGAGAGCTTCGCGCACTTGTCGAGTCCGAACTTCATGCAGATGTCTTTCGAGAAGATGCTGAGAACGTTGAGAACGCTTTCGAGCTGTTTCTCGTTGGAGGCGTAGAGTTTCAGGTCGTCCATGTAGTTCATGCAACGTGGTGGTTCATGCAACGGTCTGCATTCTTCCTCTTTCCTACGTAATAACCACAGTCAGTCCGAGCTAGCTCAGTACTGGGAGGGTTGAGAGCCAGACAGAAGAGTAGAGGAGATAGCGTGTCTCCCTGGAAGATCCCGCGTCTGATGGAAATCTCGCGTGTTGTCAGAGTGGATTCCTGTCCCTTGAGGGACATGACCGTCTTCCAGCGAGGCATGGTCTGTTCGAGGAAGTTGACCACCACAGGGTTGATGTTGCATATCCTGAGGCACTCGATGATCCATGAATGGGGCACCGAGTCATATAGACAGTAGAGTAGAGGAGATAGCGTGTCTCCCTGGAAGATCCCGCGTCTGATGGAAATCTTGCGCGTTGTCAGAGTGGAGTCCTGTCTTTGAGGGACATGACCGTCTTCCAATGGGGCATGGTCTGCTCTAGGAAGTCGACCACCACAGGGTTGATGTTGTACATCCTGAGGCATTGGATGATCCATGAATGGGGCACTGAGTCGTATGCCTTCTGGTAGTCGATCCATGCCATCAAGAGATTCTTCTTCCTGGTTCTGGCATCATCCATGATCATACGGTTGAGTAAGAGCTGTTCCTTGCAGCCGTATGATCCTTTACGACAACCCTTTTGTTCTTCCGACATGATGTTGTTGTCCGAGATATGTCGTTCAATTCGTGCTGCTAGGATGGAAGACAGCACTTTGAAGACGGTTGGCAGGCAAGTGATCGGCCTGTAATTCTTTGGTAGTTGGGTCTCGGCGTTTTTCGGCAGTAGGTAGGTGACTCAGCCGTAAGCCATGGGGCATGGTCTGTTCTAGGAAGTTGACCACCACAGGGTTGATGTTGTACATCCTGAGGCACTCGATGATCCATGAATGGAGCACCGAGTCGTATGCCTTCTGGTAGTCGTCCATGCCATCGAGAGATTCTTCTTCCTGGATCTGGCATCATCCATGACCATACGGTTGAGTAAGAGCTGTTCCTTGAAGCCGTATGATCCTTTACGACAACCCTTTTGTTCTTCCGACATGATGTTGTTGTCATAGATGTATCGTTCGATTCGTGCCGCTAGGATGGAAGACAGCACTTTGTAGACGGTTGGCAAGCAGGTGATAGGCCTGTAATTCTTTGGTAGTTGGGTCTCGGCGTTTTTGTTAGTGCTTCTTTGTCTAAGTCCGGCCAGACCGACGGGGACGGGAGCAGTGCTCTGGCCATTTTATTTTTATTTGCTTTTTTCTTATTTTTTAAATGTTGTTNATAATATCACATGGGAAATTGATTTGTAACTGAAGTTCGGATACTTTTGGGACAGACCTTGTATACCCCGAGGGCAGAAGCTTCGAGAACATTCCAGCATATACAAATGCAAAGCCCCGCCCATCATTCCTGTGAAATAAATAGTTTTAGAAAGTGTTCCAAGACTTTCTTTTCAACCCAATATTTGCAGGGGATCTGTTAAAGTGCATCGCGGCCAGTTTTCCCGACGTTCTGCGAAAGGTAACTGCCTTCCTTGGCATCCTTGACATCGCCAATTCCTATTTTTTCCTAACACGCCGATTTCATTGCTGCATCCCTGCAAAAAGCGACGCGGCATCTTTTCCCTTCCCGCAGGCGGACGAGAACCGCCTGTGCATCGCAACCCGACTCGGCTTCGCCGACAACAGCACCGTCTCCATGCAGAAAATCCTGGATTTCTTCACCACCTCCAACAGCGTCAGTCCTCGCTAATTTTTAAACTTCCATTAAAAATCCATTTGGCTCGGATGAATGAAAGTGAGAATGCGATCTACTTCCCTCAGTTCACGACCGCCATGACGGACTGCGTGAACGGTGCCAACGCTGTCACGGGTGACATCCAGGCGAAAGCAAGTGCATCACGATTCATTTTGCATATAATTTTATGAACGCATACGCATATTGTGGTTTTTTCTCTCTCTTACGTGCACTTAGGTGAAAGCCGCGTTCGTGTGCTGGGACGCGAAGGTCGCGAGCGGCGGGAACCTCCTCTGCTCCTTCCAGGGACCCAGGCCGTTCTCCTCCGGCCTTCAAGGACATCACGGACCCCATGGAGTCCGCCCGCTCGGTCGCAGTCCGACCGAGTGACGGGAGTGAGTCCGGATTCCGTTGATTTTGTCCGGATTCCGTTGATTCCGTTGAATTGGGATTGTGTAACATTTCACAGTCTCATTAGTTAGCAAAATATTCAGCGAAAAAGACAATAAGCGCTACAGTAGGAGTCGCCTTATCTGCTCATAATTTAAAATCTGATGTTTTTTTTGGACTCGACGGGCAGCCTCGATTCTCTGGGAATAGATCGCTTTTCCGTGAAGTAGCTGCTGGAGGGAAGGGCGGACCAACGAGAGGGAAGGGCGGACCAACTAGCTGGAGGGACGGACAATTCTGCTTAGTCTTGCTGAGACTCCTGGATCAATAAAATGAATGAGCAGGAAAAAGAAAAAGACTGTATCGATAAAATTTTCTCATGCGTAAAGTAAAATGTAAAATAAATGAAAAATAGCACCGTTTTGGAAGGGTTTACCACTTACTTTTTTAATTTCAGCCTCGTCATTCCTCGCAATTCATCTGAAATCGACATTAAGTGATTTCGGTCGCGAGGCATAATCCATAATCCATAATCAGGCCCATAATCGACCGCGATTTCAGTTTTCCCAAAGTCCGATGAGGAATCTGCCCTTTTAACTTTACCTTTTCGGTTTTTGCAGGATTTTCAGAATCCCAAAATTGGTCATCGGATTGGATATGGATCGAGTTAATCATGCACTCTGCTCTTTCGCGCTTCGATGAACTTCCTACTTTTTGACCTTGAGGGCATCGTGAACTCTTGAACTTGAGGACCGGTTTGAGAGACCGACCAACAAGGAAAAGCTGTACATGGCTCATTTCAATAAATATGATACGGTTGGACATAATTGGCTGAACACAATTGGCTGAACCTAGTTCACGCAGGCAGAATGATTTTTTGGTTTTCAATACTAATTTAGTAATGAGAGTACGAAAAGTGCATTGAGTCGTTGAGGCCAAAAGCCCTGAAGCGGCATGAGCGCATGTAACACAGTTCAACGAGGGTTGCACTTTCGGTGCCTCCAGAAACAATATGACTACTGTAAGTACTGAAAAAAAACAATCATCAAGAACACATTGTAGATATGGAAAAAAACGCCCATTACTCAGTACTCATGATCATCGGTACTCAGTAATCCTGTGTACCTTTTGCGGATCATCAGTGCACGACGCATCCCTGTTCCGGAATCGCGAGATTCCGGGGGAAAAAAAGACTGCGGCAGCGGCATCCGTATTATTTCTGGGAATCCTTCTGGAAAAAAAATTATAATCTTGAATAATCTTCTGCGAAAGGAGAATCAACAGAGTGGAATATTTCTGCTTGGCCGGAGAAAGTGCGAAATCTGCATACTTTCAAGATGGCGGCGTCAGAATTTGCTCATTCTAGTCGATATCCATGAAGGTCTTCTTGTTCTTTGACAAAAACACGTGATTCTGCACTTCGCTGCAGTTCGTTGAGTTTTTGCACGCGCATAACGATCGCGATTCCTGGCTTACGACGAAGTCGGGCGAGGATGTCACGTCTCATGCCAATTGGCAATTTCTTCGCCGCCGTATGATCCTTCCCGACAACCCTTTTGTTCTTCCGACATGATGTTGTTGTCATAGATGTGTCGTTCGATTCGTGCCGCTAGGATGGAAGACAGCACTTTGTAGACGGTTGGCAGGCAGGTGATAGGCCTGTAATTCTTTGGTAGTTGGGTCTCGGCGTTTTTCGGCAGTAGGTAGGTGACTCCAGCCGTGAGCCAATCTGGCATCTCCGAGGGGTCCGTCACTACTTTCTGCATTTCTCTGGCGAGTTGTACATGTAGCGATGTTAATTGCTTCAGCCAGAAGTTGGGAAGACGGTCGTGCCCGGGGCTCTTCCAGTTCGCTGTTCTTTTGAGTGCCTTCTGCAGATCAGATTTTACAGCACTTTGTAGACGGTTGGCAGGCAGGTGATAGGCCTGTAATTCTTTGGTTGTTGGGTCTCGGCCTTTTTCGGCAGTAGGTAGGTGACTCCAGCCTGAGCCAATCTGGGATCTTCAGGGGATCCGTCACTACCTTCTGCATTTCTCTGGCGAGTTGTACATGTAGCGATGTTAATTGCTTCAGCCAGAAGTTGGGAAGACGGTCGTGCCCAGGGCTCTTCCAGTTCGTTGTTCTTTTGACTGCCTTCTGCAGATCAGATTTTGTTATCTGGAGGTCACTCATTTCGGGAGTATCTGTTTGCTCCCTCTGACGTCGGAGCCATGTGGCATCGACGTTGTGGCTCGTCCTGAAGGAGCCTCGAGAGCCCTCGGTGGAACCTCTGCCTTTTCAGGTGTTGCCTCCTCGTTTGCGGGTACGTTACATTCTGTTTTGTCTGGCTGGAGGGTGTTCAGGACATCCTGTTTGATATTTTCCCGCTCCAGTTCTGAGAGCATGTTGTTCCGCTCGAAATAGAGTCTTTGATTCGCAAGTCGTTGCTCGTTGATATTCAGCTCTGAGTAAGATTTATTCCAGAGCTCGATTATTTTCTTCCGGTACGCTCCTGGCATCGGATCGTGCTTGATAATAAACACGCATGACGTCAATGTTCATGGATTTTGTCCACTTTATACGTTTCCGAGCGGGGGGTATATCTTCTTTAGCAGAGGAGGGTCCACTGCCAACCCGGGCCTCTGGGACGGAGCTTTCACCAGTAGTCGTTACTCCCACTTCTGTGGCAATCACGGCTTAAGGTAATAAGGGAAGATGAAAATCGACCCCCCTAGAATCAAATTCTGGCTTATAATTATTGTAGAGGACCCCAAGGGAGGGCCTTGAAGCCACTTTTTGGCACTCTCAGGTCAAGCACCTGACCGTGGCGAATGGTCAAAGGTCACGATTTGCATGCCTCTCTTTGAAAATCTGCATCTCCCCAACCCTTGGTCGCAGAAA
>CAJPEV010000701.1:0-47482 GCA_905338385.1 Darwinula stevensoni | reverse complement strand
GACTCCGCGGTGGATAGAGAGCTTCGCGCACTTGTCGAGTCCGAACTTCATGCATATATCTTTCGAGAATATGCTGACGACGTTGAGAAGGCTTTCGAGCTGTTTCTCGTTGTAAGCGTAGTTTCAGGTCGTCCATGTAGAGAAGGTGGTTCATGCAATGATCTGCATTCTTCCCCTTTCATACCTACTGTAATAACAAGTCAGTCCGAGCTAGCTCAGTACTGAGAGGGTTGAGAGCTAAACAGAAGAGTAGAGGAGATAGCGTGTCTCCATGGAAGATTCCGCGTTTGTTGGAAATCTCGCGTGTTGTCAAAGTGAAGTCCTGTCCCTTGAGGGACATGACGGTCTTCCAGCGAGGCGTGGTCCGTTCGAGGTAGTTGACCACCACAGGGTTGATGTGGTACATCCTGAGGCACTCGATGATCCATGAATGGGGCACCGAGTCATATGCCTTCTGGTAGTCGATCCATGCCATCGAGAGATTCTTCTTCCTGGTTCTTCCAGCCGTATGATCCTTTCCGACACCCCTTTTGCTCTTCCGACATGATGTTGTTGTCATATATGTGTCGCTCGATTCGTGCCGCTAGGTTGGAAGACAGAACTTTGTAGACAGTTGGCAGGCAAGTGATAGGCCTATAATTCTTTGGTAGTGGGGTCTCGGCGTTTTTCGGCAGTAGGTAGGTGACTCTTGCCGTGAGCCAATACGGTATCTCCGAGGGGTCTGTCACTACCTTCTGCATTTCTCTGGCGAGTTGTTGATGTAACTATGTTAATTGCTTCAGCCAGAAGTTCGGAAGACGGTCGTGCCCGGGCTCTTCCAGTTCGTTGTTTGTTGGAGTGCCTTCTGCAGATCAGATGTTCTAATCTGGGGGTCACTCATTTCGGGAGTATCTGTTCGCTCCCTCTGACGTCGGAGCCATGTGGCATCGACGTTGTGGCTCGCCGGGCGTTCCATGATGTTCGACCAGAATTCTTCCACATCCGCCTTGCCAAGAATCTTCTTCACTTCTTTATCTGGAGGTCACTCATTTCGGGAGTATCTGTTAGCTCCCTCTGACGTCGGAGCCATGTGGCGTCGACGTTGTGGCTCGCCGGGCGTTCCATGATGTTCGACCAGAATTCTTCCACTTCCGCCTTGCCAGGGATCTTCTTTACTTCTATGGGTTTCGCTCCCAGTTCCCGGTAGAATAGCTTCTGGTTATTCATGAAGCGCTCGTTATGCCGGAAGTAATTGACCTTTTTCGTGTACCGCCTTATCCTCAGGGCCCAAGCTTGGATCTTCATCTTCACGTTCTCTATGGCGGTCGGGAGATCGGCATCGGAGGTGATCTTGTACTTGGGGCACAGCCGCTTGTAGGTCAGTTTCACTTTCCGGGACGTGTTTCCCTTCTTGATCTCTTGAAGGGTACTAAGGTCTCGCCTTGCTGCATCGATCCGACTTTGGAGGCGCCTCTTCCAAGGTGGAATCGAGGAAGGGCCCTTTCCGGGTTTTGGGGTCGGCTTTTCCGGTCCTTGGTATTTCTGATGGATGGTAATGGCAGCTGCAAAGGCACGGTGGTTCAGCTCAGTCAGATCGCAGTCTGCAAGGTCGCAGGAGCTGATGATCCGGTTGATCTCCTCGATGTCTTTGGAGATGGCAAGGTTGAGCTTTAGTTGTCGTAGTCGGGGTCGGTCGGACATCTGTAAGTACCGCAGATCTTCCAGATTGTCGAGGAAGGCGATTCTTAGTTCTTCGGGTGGCGCTTCTAGCTCTGAAGGAGCCTCGAGAGCCCTCGGTGGAACCTCTGCCTTTTCAGGTGTTGCCTCCTCGTTTGCGGGTACATTACATTCTGGTTTGTCTGGCTGGAGGGTGTTCAGGACATCCTGTTTGATGTTTTCCCGCTCCAGTTCTGAGAGCATGTTGTTCCGCTCGATATAGAGTCTTTGATTCGCAAGTCGTTGCTCGTTGATATTCAGCTCTGAGTAAGATTGATTCCAGAGCTCGAGCATTTTCTTCCGGTACGCTCCTGGCGCATCGGATCGTGCTTGATAATAAACCCGCATGACGTCAATATTCATGGATTTTGTCCACTTCATACGTTTCCGTGCGGGGGGCATATATATATATATATATATATAGTATATATGTCAATATTCCACATACATTACCACAATATAGGCAATGGTGAAGTATTAGAATATATATTGCTATATCTAGGTATATAAGAATGATATAGGAATGTTGAAGTTCTGCGACCTATCGTAGAAAAGTTAGAAGGATCCTCCCACGGACCTCCAGTTAGAAATTTCTTGGTTTATACCATGGCTACGTTACATCTTTCGAGAAAAGTTTCAAGGAATTCAATCATCTCCCTCTGAGATCTAAGTGAGAAACCATAGGGAACTGTGTTATAGGGACAGGGCACTCATTTCAACTTCCCCAGCTATGGCCCGACGAAAATCCAAAGAAAAGTTTTGACTGGGATCCACTGAGGGTTTTACCTGCTCCGTCGTCGCTGTCGAAGGCGGCGACGGAGGTGGTGTCGCCGTCATTGCAAGGGTCGAAGGTGATGACTTGCTCGACGGAGGGACAATTATTCGCCACTGTTCGGACGTTTTTCTCCCAGAAGGCCGACGTCGTGAAGAGGAACCTCACCTTTTCCTGCTTGCACAGCTTTTCTAGGTACTCTGCAACGAAGGAGACCGGGTCGGCATGATGACTCGAGAAAGACCCTTGAAGGACGAGCCGTGTTGCCACGACTGCGGTGGCAACCGTATCTGTCACTGTATTTCAAGGAGCATACAGTCGCAATCTTCATTGTCATTGCACTATATAGAGTGTCTACAAAGTTAATTTGTATTGTAAAAAAAAAACTTCTTACTTTTCGAGTAATTATGGTTGTTCGGCAGTGCACTTTTAAATGCAAACATTAATATTTCCCTTTAATTGAAATTTCCAACTTGAATATCGTTAAGTGCGATTATCCTATAGAGAACGTGCGGTGCTTTTCACGAGGCAAACCATCAATGACACTCATTTCCCTTCATTAAGTTACTGCTTTCCGCAGAGAAAGTCCCAGGAAATTTTTTCTCGCATTTCTTTCGTTCCTGAACAGCAACATCAGGCTAACAAGAGTCCAGGCAGGATCACCCGCGTTGGACCAATGTACCTCGTCGCATCCCCACGTCGGGCCAACATCAAACGTTGCCGCACGACTTTCAAGCCCTCAGAACGGGCCCAGACCAACCAAAAACTGTAAATCGCATTTCTGCTCCCCCACCGGGAACCCCGCCTCCGAGCCTCCCCCGGCCGACCGACGAGTTCCCCAGCGAGTACTACCACCCTTGGATCTGAGACTTTCGCTTTCCAAACGGGATTTGAGCTCAAGTAGCATGAGATATCGAGCATTTTATGCTGTGAGGACGAACGCCTTCGTTTCTCATTTTCGAAATCGTAGTCAACTACCGATTAAAAAGGATCTTGAACAAATTTCAATGCAGGTTCGAATTTTTGGGCTTCAGGCTGAACGCAAGTGGTCTTTGGGTTCAGGTCGGTGAAAACTTTGACGCGTTTGGGCTCAATTTCGGTTGCGTTCGGTCAGAATGGGTCAGTCGATCGCGGCAATTTGGAAGGGCGAGAGTTTGCAACGATGCGAAACAGCCGGTCTCGAGTGGCAGAATGGAATTCAATTCGGTTGGGTTGGAGTCCGATATTTCCGAGAATGGCTATCATACTTTTCGAGCCTTTTCATCACTTTTTTTTAACCGATGAAATTGGGTGCTCAATGGAGGAGGCAAGACTGCCGCAACATACTCATCATAATTCTAGACACGTAGCTGCAAAAATTCTCTCAACAATTATGCCACAAAGTGTAATCTCCTCGCTCAAATGGCTTGGATGCCATTTGAGCGAAGAGATTACAGGATTACTCGCCCTACACATCCCTCTCTCTTTGTGTCACAATTGCCTTTCTCTTGACAGATGTTCCCACTCACAAGTCCTCAATTTCATTTGCATGCTCAGTTAAGAAGACCATCAGCATTTTCGCTGCCAAAGCTATGCATATCCTGTCATCCTCCTTGGCAACCCCCCCCCCCCACGCCCTCTACCCCCTCTGCCCTGAAAAAACATCATTATTATAATGCTAAAAATCCGAGAGACGAGAAGGAACAGAACCTCCAGCATAGAAGGGAACGAGGAGAGCAGAGGCTCCACACGCCACCACCCCAAGGTTGCAGACGACATACTCCAAGTGATTGGGCGCATAGAAGCAGACGACATCCCCTCGCCGCAGTCCCCGTCTCCTCAATGCACTCGCGCATCTCCTCACTCGAGGCTCGACCGATGAGAACGTGAGGGTGCTGTCTTCCTCTGTCCCGGAATCCGTCTAATAATTGGAAAGTAACCGTAGGATAATCGGTGTATCCAAGCAACTGCGAAGCTTTGCTGATCGGCAATCAGCCAGTCGTTTGACGGTGAACCGTCAAGTAACGCTGATCACTTCGCACGAAGAGGCACGTGGTCACATTTCAAAGACCGGCACGATCCTGAAACTTTTTTTCCCGTCTCTTGGATCAGGCCACCTGAAGCTGGTGAGGAACGATGTGACTCTTACCAGATAGGGCTTATCCCCGAATCGATGCAGACGATCGTTCTTGGTGATCAAGTACTCCACGAGGGTGATTTTAGGGACTTGAGGTGGATTATACAGGGGAGACCGAGCAACACATTCTTCCCACGTCATCTTGCTCCTGCTGTCGAAAACCCAACTGGAAAACCGTTCGCACTTTCTTCTCCCACGAGTGCAACCCTCGAACTGGGCGACTTTCGAGGAACGAGCCCTTATAAAGCCGGAGGTCGAGGACCCACCGGCCTTGCCCTCGCACTTCGTCATCGGGTCTGGCGGAAGGAGGCGATAGGCGGTCTCGCCTCGGTCTGCATCCTCTTGGGTGCATCGCTGCCTTGGGGTCGTGGGATCCTGCAAGTTCGCGGTTGCTCGTGTCTTTTCCTGCTCTGTGCAAATTTCAGATGTCAAAACTCGGGAGAAAAATTGTTTTTCACATGAATTTTGCCGGAAACATATTTTGCTTGCATCATGCTTTGCTTCCACTTTACCTTCCTGGTGCTCCTTCACGCCGATTTTCATATCGATCAGCTGTGTTCATTTTTTCAGTTATATTCGGTGAATACTAGACGATATTCATGAAAAAGCCGTGATTCATTGCCAGGATTCAATCTTTAGCGCAGGATGTTCGCAGGGATTGGATATATCGCTCGGCCTGGCGAGACGATTTCGAGCGAAGGCCACCTCATTCCGACGCGTCACATCTACGCGCCTTCCATTTTATCATTACCGGGACGGAAAGTCCGTGACGCGGGAAAATTCCGGCCGAGTCATCCTGGATTCCACCGAACCGGATGGAACGAGAGCTAATTCTTCCTTCGTAGATTTCGCTGCTTTCCGAGAATCGTTCTGAGAGGAGAGGAGAGGAGAGCGTGAGACCGCGCTGCTCCCGTTTACCCTTCGTCCTGCGGTGGCTTGGGTGAGCGGTCGCTTCTTGGTCTCTTCTTTGTCGCTTCTTGGTCGTTTCTTCGTCGCTTCTTCTAAGTTTCTTCTCGGTTACATTAGTAAGCTTTTCTTTGGTCGGCATGGAATTAATGCAGTTTAATCGACCACAAAGCGACGGACGAGGATTATTTTGTTCTATGCCCAAAATTGAACCTTTGAGACATAACCTTCTCACTTTTCCTGATTTTAAAGAAGCCATAATGGTCTCTTCGACCTCTGAGAGACTAAAATTTCTTAAGGAAGTACTACCATCTCGCCGTTGGTTCCGCGAGTAATTTTTTCTAATGGATCGGTACCCGTTTCTGCTCGGTTCCTCGTAATCCCTGGCCAGAAGTACTTGGAGTCTCCTTCCACCGGATTTCAACGAATCCATCTAGGAATTCCTATGCCTTCTCGAGAGTTGCATCCGGGAGTAGATCCGGTACTGAGAAGAAAGTACAGGAAAGTACTCGTTCCTGTGCGTCGGGGTGAGAATCGCCAAATGTTGGCGATTTGGCGCCATCTCGCTTCGGTTGGTAGTTCCTATTTCCATTTCCGACAATGTAGATGAATGCTAAAGTAACATTAAGGCCATGCCGAAAGCGAATGAGAAACTGAGTTAGCACTACGAAGCCTGCAAAGGATATGTCGAAATTGTGGTCGAATGCGTGTCGTTTGTTGGTCGATTGGTTGTCAACTGCGTGTCGATCGGCTGAAAATTGCTGCTGATTCTCCGCTGCTTCGTCAACTCCGACCGCGTATCAAAGTTACAATCTTTAGCGCGAATGAACCCCATATTGAATGAATTTGAATTTTATCGGCTGATATTTGCCGTATCGCAAAAAATAAAATAAAAATAATAAAAAATAATGAAAGAGAGATCAGATTCGGAATGAACACGAACGAGCCAGCCTCTCTGAGCGAATGCGGGCCTCAAGGGTCGAAAAAACTAACAAAATTAATGGTCCTTTGAAATTTCGTGAGGCGTAATTAAAGCATAATGACAAATAATTAAATAAAATACAGGGTATACAAATTGAGAAATAATAACATCTTCACGCCGGGTAGCCGCCACCACACACCGCCTCATCGTGCTGAACGCCGCCATGTAATTTGGTGTTCCGCCATACGATAGCGGTTCAAAGAAAAGGGGAAAGTCCATTTTGTGGGAAGGGGGACGACTGACGAAGCAAACGTTCCGATTCTAGCGACCGGATGAGGCCGGGATACCGGCATTCTGTGTTTTTCCCCCCTAAGCGATACCGAACGATGCCGAAAATAATGGTGGCTGAGAAGAACGCGCTGAGGCAGCAGAGAACCTATCGGGTCCGGTGGCTCATCGATTGGGGAATATATGGAGATTCTTCTCATACTCCAATCTGCCAGCCTCATTGGATCCATGAAATTGTTTTTTTTTTTTTTTTACGGATGGTGGCAATTGGCAGTTCAGCCATAATAGGACAGCATGATGGTTTATTTGGAGGCATGCGAGTTTTTTCCTCGGAAACGCAATTAGTAATTGGTGTACCAAATTGAGTTTTTCGGTGCTTAGTGAGTAATCGACACTTTAAACCCAGGTTGGAATAATGCACGAAGCGGAATAGCACGGCCTGGAACGTCGGCGTCGCCGAATGCCATTTGAGTCATGCGGGCTCCTTCTGGCTCCTCATGGTTCCTCCTGACTCCTCTTGACTCCTCCTGACTCTTAGCTTCTCTGAAAGTTGTCTTTCGAAATTCGAGACTGAAATCGTCACACATGACTGGAAATCAGCTCCTTTTAATGCATTACATTTTTTAAATATTTTTTTCTCAGCACATATTCCACGCCTCCTTTTTTTATGTTCAATAGCTTTCAAAAAGTTTACGATCTTCCTTCTTTGGCCTTTGACCGCCTGTATCATCCTAAGTAGTTTTGAATGGTGCGGATTGCCCTGGAAATTATAGGACAAAGAAAGAATAGCTGGCTGAGAGGGTAAATGTGAAAATAACACGTGAAATAGACAGAGCCCAAATGAGTCGCTTTGTAAGTGGGAAAAGATTTCATGGAGTTTCATCTCATCTTAAAAGCTATGTGGATAGTCTCAATAAATACTGTATATGATATGTCGTAAAAAAAATTGAGGCCCAAATTAGACTCGATGAAAATGGAACATTTCATTCGTGATGGAGGCTTTCTCAACTTTGGTTCTCAAATAGAAAGAGTCTGACGACAAGGCGTTTTCCAGGAAGAAAATTTGAGTTTCATTTGAGGAAATGAACTTTGCTTTTTCTGATTAAACATGTTTGGTGTTTACCATGTTTGGTATCATCAGCATGGTGTTCAGGAACCAATAATTTTTTTTTTGTGAACAAACGTTCGACATAGGAGTTTTCAGAAAATAGTCTTCATCATTCCTTGAGCTATGATTGTTTGGTACTTCGTATCTATGTAAAATAGACTAGCTAGTCCACTTCAATTTTTCTTCGAAAAAATGGCTGTATTCGTGTTCGCGGAATTGGACTTTCTGACGGACGTGTCCGGGGTGACCGACGAGATCGACCGGCTCCTGGCGGTGCTGGATGTGAGTCCCAGCTGCGACCGGCTGGGACTTCGGTTTTTCTCGAGTGCCTTCAGGCGGAGGCTGTCGCAGGCGCGTTTGTGGCGTTGGACGCTGCGGTTGCGGTGGTTCTCGGCGAACAAGGGCAGGGATATGATGAAGCAAATTCGTTTTACGTTTGTTGCCCCCTCTCCTGAATATTTTGCTCCCTTTTCTGCATTGAGTGCCGGACTTGTTTTCAGTGCCTTGAATAGGCTTGTCACGTATTCGGGTGGGCGAAATATGATAATCCACTTCTTGGCATTCGACACTTTAGTTGATGCACTCACGCGATGGAAATGGAATGTAAATACGCGAATCGAGAATTCGTGGGCGCATGAAGCAGAGGCGAAAGCTACGAAAGAAATACGTATATGAACGTGGGAAATGTGAACTCTAAGGAAAAGGAGAGAGAAAATCCCGACCGGATGGAAAGACACTACGAGGTTCGAGAACCGAAAACAGCCACGTCTATTATTCTCCCATTTCCCCCTCATTTTGCCTCAATCGAACGCCTCGCTCACGGTCTTGGAAGCCGTATGTCAACACCTTCCATTTTGTACACGATCGACTCGAATCGATGGCAACCATTTTACCGGCTCGTTCAACAGGAAAATCCGATTTTGGAAAGGATTATTTGATTATTCAATGGCAACTGCCCAGTTTCTCTTCCGTCCTTGCTCATTTCTGCGTGAAAGAAGCTTGCACTGAATGTTTTTTTTTTCGGAACGATAGCAAATTGGTTCATTAGAAGTCGAATTCAACTCCTAATCTGATTCGGAAGAACTGTTCCATTATTTTTGAGCCATTGGAAACAATATTCACTTTCGTGCACAGCAAATAATAAGGGTGAGAGCAAGGTGTGCGATGATCGAAAAATGGGTGTGCATGCATTTGGAGGCGCATTCGCACTTGTGCTCTCATTCCCTCCAAAAGAGGCTCGCATAGCACTTTTAAGGATGTGCAGGCTCTCCCTACTACACGTATCAGGTGGGTGCTAGTGAGCACCGTCGGGTATGCAATATTCTTTTCAACTGAATGTGTGGAGTCATGCTCACCCCACTTTGCTCACCCATCTCAGGTCATGCTCACCCCTCCCTGAGGGATGACCCCATCAGGCTAATCCTCACCTCAGGGGGTGCTCCGGCTCGACCATAAAAGCAGGGTCGGATGTAGGTTTGAGGAGCCCCGAGGCAGAACCCGCACCACCCCCACCCCTAAGTCAATTCTTGCAAAGGAGGGCGTTAACCGAAGATGAAATCTTGTCGTCGCCATATCTCGTTTCCCATCATATCCGGAGGCTTGGTTTAGCAGGTTCCAAAGGTTCCCAGCGGAAGGCCCGTGCATTGCGAGCATATTCAGTAACCTGATTAGCATGCTACCCTTTTGACTTCTCGCTTTCATTATACGAAGCAGCAGGCTATTCATGTAAGGTAAGGTTGCCATTAGCGAGGTAAGATGGTACCTCAGTCGCCAACCCAGTTTTTGCCTGTAAAGAAACTAAGTCACGCCTTTGGGATTTCGTATATACAGTACCAGATTTTTTTTCCCCTTCTTACGGCAAAGCGGAATGCATTAGAATCCCACGACATTAGTATCTAAAGATGAGAGTCAGCCCAGGGAGACGTCTGGCAATGCTGGCCCGAAGGAAGAAAGAAGAGGGAATCAGGCCTCAGGACAAACCCACGACGCCAACTTGGAGAAATTATGAAGTGAGTTCCCACAGAAAAACATCATTCGAATTCTTTATCATCAGTATCTGTTTCTTTGAGAAAAGGTATGGTCGCTCGGGTAGGAGCGTGCACTAAACATGCAGAGGATTGTGTTAGGAAATGAGAGTATGAACAGAGTGTAACACATGTAATAGAGTGTAATCCCATTCAATTCCATTGTCGATCCTCCACCTAACGTACGCACATCAACAAATCCTCCATGGCCGAACATCGGACTCAACGAGACACGCGTGTTATATTGAGGGATCCCTTTGGGTCGAATCCCTGAACGAGTAGATTCCCGGTATCGCTGCCACGAAACACGCCTCGTGGAAGTGATGCTGATAACAAGCCACTAGATGTCTCTATAATATTTCGATCCTCTCCTACCCCTCGGAGTGTCGCCTCCAGTTAGGACAGCAGGAGTGAGAATAGACGGTGACCTTGAATATATTTCCCAAGGGAATAAATATATCGCCTGTGGGTGATGCCGAAGGGAGTGTGCTACCTATAAAGAAATTGATGATATATTGAAAAGAGGGTGAGGCATTTGCACCCGAGGGTGGCCGTGCAACCATGAAGGGTGCTGGACACCACGGTGAGCATTCTCACCCCCCAGGGTGAGAAAATGCATGAACACCTTTAAGGGTGCGGGATCTCACCTTTATTATTTTCCGTACGAGACGTGCAAAGAGGAAGGAGGATGAAAAGTTTAATTCAATTATTCATATCTTCCTTCATACCTTTAAAATCTTGAAATATCACTTTCAAAGAATAGGCTTCCGTTTGATAACTGAGATCGCTCGAACATGAACAGTAACATGGGGCATGAATACCCTCCCTGAAACGCAGCGATGGAATAGCAACCAATGCCACCCAATGAGCATTTTTCAAGTTCTCTTGAGAAATAACCCTTTGAAGGTGAAGTCTAATTATCATCAATTTTTCTTCCTTCTGTATATTTCCCTTTGATATATAGAAATAAACATAGCTTAACAATTCTTTAAAGAATTTTCAATTATCGAATGATGTAAAGGACAGTAATTCGAATACGAGGTTATCATGCGTAAGCCCGTGTATATTTCTGGCGAGTAGAATTGACAGGACCATCAGAGGCTTTGAAGAATGTTGCGTTGGATTTTGCCGGCCATGGACATGGGGATGTCGTCCACGAACGTGACTCCCCCTTCCAACTGGCACTCGGCACTCAGTCGGCCTGGGGAATCAAAACGAAATTGAATTCCTAGCTGAGCACGAGATGAGATGAAGGGAGAGCTTACTGGAAACGAAGTCCTTGAGGTCTTGTACTGTTAGGGAGCCATGTAGGACAGGGACGACGAAGGCCTTTGGGATCTGATGGTGATTGGGTTCTGGGTGGGGCACCCCCACCACACCCACCGTCATCACGCCCTGGTGTTCGAACAGGCAGTCCTCGATCTCCGACGGGGATACCTGCATCAGCACGAGTGAGAGAAGAAGTGAGATCTAGCAAGCCCAGGGAACTCTTGTCTTCCTTCTTGCATGTTCAGTGAAGGTAAGGGGAAGAGAAGCTGGACGTGGGGAATGTTCCAAGTATCTAGACGTTCGTCCATATTTTCACTCAGCTACTGAAGTCAATTTGTAATTTTCACTCAAAAAGGCAACCACAGCAACATTCTTCTAGACACCCTCGAAAAACACAATGTGTGATAAGTGAAGCTTTCTCGTATTGCCAAGGAACATTCAGGGGGGGAGGGGGGGAGGCAAGTCTCTTTTATTTTAGTATTACTGATTAGATTCATTGGGTAACCCATTGTTGCTCATCGTTCGACATGTGCGAGGGACACGGCTTAGGGCAGCGACTTCTTTTCCTTGTCGAACACTCACATAGGTTACAGACGTTTGGTCGGATCCGAGCACTGGGATGAGGTCCTTCACCCGATCCAGCAGGAAGACCCAGCCGTCCTCGTCCACCCAGCCGTAATCCCCAGTCCGATAGAATCCTTCTTGTACGCTTGCCTCCGTCAGCTTGCCAGGCAAACAAAATTGATGAAAGGAATTCGTATTTTCACAATTTCAAACACACTTTCGAAATTCATGATTTCTTGGAAATTGGAATTCACCTCGGGCTTGCCCCGGTATCCTTTCATGAGGTAAGGGACGCGGACACACAATTCCCCTCGTTCCTCCGGACCCACACATTCCCACGTTCCGGGCTTCACCACCTATCAGAAAAAAATCATGAATTCGGAAAAATAATTTCCCAGCATATCTTGGTGAACTTTGGAAGAAAAAAATCGACCTTAGCTTCAACTGCTGGAGAAAGTTGTCCAACGGATCCTTTCTTCCTTTCCCTACCGAGTGGCGTCGTCGCGATCATGATGGATTCCGTGCTCCCATACATCTGTATGAGCGTGATAGTAATTCGAGCGTGGTAGTTATTTGAAGAAACGAATACAATAATCCAAACATAATTCGGCCTCTTGGTGGAATGGAACTTAATTCACTGTCTCTAATATAAAAGAACTTCTCCAACACGCACTCGATTCATACAAACCAAATACGAGCCCAGGTAAAACAAGAACTGCAGACTATTGGCTCTTGGAGACTATTGGCTAAAATCCGTAGCGTGTTTCATTCCTCTGTTCAAAGTCCATTTCAGTTGGAATTAAAAAAAAAATTCGTCCAGCGTCTGGCAATCACCCTGTTTAAAGCAGACACTGGAACACGAAGGTGAAGGCGCCTGAATGAGCCATATCCTCTAGCAAATTCATTCAGCACATGATCAGTAATACACCAGTAAATAAAACTGAGCGGCAACAGGGTATTGTGCAGGACTGATCATTCAACTTTCCCTTGACAGTCTTGGGGGAACTCCGGAAAGAGTTGTCTAGAATTCAGTACTGAATATAGGGAAACTGAAACAATATTGAATTCGCTGTTGTTACGTAGTATACTGCCAAATGTTGAGCTGAAACCAAGAAGTAGCTACATCCACTCATGATGCTTATGGAAAGCTTAATTTTTATGAGCTTGAATTAAATTTTTAAAAGAGAAATTTATTATATCAGTTTGTTCTTGAAAGGAATCAACACCTGTCACTTAATATTGGCAGTTTCATCCAAATATCAGAAAGAATAATACTGCATTAATGCCGCGAAGAACAAGTGGGTAGCTTGAAAATGGAAGCATCCCACATTACCTAAGCTCTAATCCCAATATCACATTTAACTGGACTCTAAAGAAGCGGGAAAGCAACCTGGATGATAAAATTGATGTGAGGGAGTTTCTTGCGGATCTGGTCGACGAGGCCATCACCAAGATGGGACCCGCCGTAGGCGATAGCAACAAGCGATCCCAACTGGTAATACCGCGTCAGTTCTGGATCTCTGGCCAATGGAACCAGTTCCCTCGGCGTGCACCACATAGCCGCCGCCTAAGAACGAATCGACATGAATGGACGCAAGTCTAATGATATGAATTAATGAAATATTCCATTATCCTCTTCGACCTTGTACTTCTCGACCGAAGCGAGCAGAGACAAGAGTTCTCCGGAAGGGGCCATGACGCAATGCCCACCGTGCTGGAGACGGAGGATGTGGGTAAAGTAGCCACTCATGTGCGCCAGATGAAAAGGTGTCACTCCAACCGAAGCCTGTTCCATGCTGCTCCTATGATATGAGAAGAAAACTGAGTCCTCGCGATCGGGGCATAGGCAAGAGGAGGAAGGGGGTGGGGGAAGACATGGATTCTTACTGGATGACAGCCAGAAGGGAAGCGTGGGTATGCTCAATCCCTTTCGGCTCTCCCGTCGTCCCGCTTGAGAGAAAGATGGTGGCCACGTCCGATGGACTCAAGTCGGCCTGGTTTGGGAATTCTGAACGACACAGTTAGCAAAGTGATCTGGTTATGCTTTGCGAAAGGATTCATTGAGATTACCTGTTCCGTCGTCCTTGTCGAAGTCTGCGACGGGGGTGGCGCCGTCGTCATTGCAGGGATCGAAGGTGAAGACTTGCTCGATGGATGGGCACTTCTTTACCGTAGCGCGAACGTCTTCGTTGAAGAAAGCCGCCGTCGTGAAGAGAAAACGAGGCTTTTCCCGCATGCAAAATGTTGCGAGATGTTCTGAAATAGATGGGACCGGTTTGTCAGAACGAGTTAAGAGAGATGCTAGAGGAAGAGCCGTTTTCCCAGGGCTGAGTAAGAAAAATTGAATGGTCATGTTACATCTGGAGACGATTGACACGACATTGATCGTCCGTGTGGTCACCTTGCAATCACGAAAGGAGGCGCACTTAAGTGGGAAATGAAAGAATGAAAAGCTGATATGGCTCTTTAGGTCGCCGACAGCTGCGTCTCGCTCCTATTCAGGCCCTAGGGGAGGATTTCGATCCATCTGTGGCCATTGCTTTAACCCTCTCATGGTATGGGGAATAATGGGACCCCACCACTATTTTCTAGCAGGTGTATCATCCATTTCTGGATAAATGAGAGAAAGGAAGAGGACAAAAAAATGGGGACTGGTCACGGGGTATCTCCCATGCCATGAGATACATCTCTCCCATGCTGAGTAAAGGTCACTAATGGAAATAAATCCAGCCCCTCTCTTAATCTCTCGCTCCTTTTTTTATTGAAGCGAATTACCTAAGAGGACAGGGCGGAAAATCTGTAGACTTGCTCAAACCAGTCTAGCAGTAGCTACTTCATAACACTAATTATTGTTTTTGGTCTCGTCGAATCATCATCACGGTGTCATTCCGATATTTCGACATATTTCCCTTCCTCTGGCCTGGAAATAGCAACTTGGACGAGAAGGAGCAGAACCTCCCGCATAGAAGGGAACGAGGAGAGCAGAGGCTCCACATGCCACCACCCCAAGGTTGCAGACGACATACTCCAAGTGATTGGGGGCATAGAAGCAGACGACATCCCCTCGCCGCAGTCCCCGTCTCCTCAATGCACTCGCGCATCTCCTCACTCGAGGCTCGACCGATGAGAACGTGAGGGTGCTGTCTTCCTCTGTCCCGACAACTGTCTGATAACATGGATAGAGAGTCACCGTGAGATAATATGATTATCCGAGTAACCACTGGAGTTGGCTTATCTGGTATCAGTCTTTCATTTTGTGAAGAAATAAGAAGCTGGTCTCTTCGTTTGAAATCGCACTTGACCTCTTTCCTACAACCGACATGATCAAGGGACAGTTAGAGGTTTCGATTTATTTCCTCCTACTTCGTGTCAGTTTATCCCCTGACGCTATTAGTTAGTTAGGAACGATACGACTCTTACCAGATATGGCTGATCCCCCAATTGGCGCAGACGATCGTTCTTGATAATCAATTGCTCGATGAGGGTGACGCCCTGTGGGACAGAAGGGGGATTATACAAGGGAGAACGAGCGATATTCCCTTCCCACGGCATCTTGATGCTATCACTGCTGTTGGGAAGTCTATCCGGACAGTGAGCACTTCCTCGCACCGCAAATCCAGCACAAGGACTGGCTTATCTATGAGAAATAAGATCTTAGAATGGGAAGGTCAATGACCGTCGTCCTGGACTTCGGACTTCGTGATTGTATCAAGTGGAAACCCGAACGAGCTCCCTGTGTGTCACAGCAGAGCCTCGCGTTGCTTCTCTTCATTCCTTGCAGGAAATGCGAGTCTCGGACTTCAATCATAGGTATCATAGGTAACGGTTGGGAACATCAGACTCATATTCTAAGTCGTAGGTCAGTGATGGAATTGACTCTGGAAACGAAAGGAATAGATACATGGAAAAATATTAGATCTATAGAAATTCAATGGGGAATTTTTTTTTTAGTTCTGTTTATGAGATAGACTAAGAGAAGAAACTCTGCTGTCGTTTACCCATGCGAACACCCGTACCGAGAAGGCACCAAGAAGCGAGAGCGGGAGAGGAGCACACCAGCCCCTCCCCCGTCTTCCCTCTTGTCGGATATCAGCTGATCTCCCACAAGTACAGATTTAAAGAGAGATATGGGAGGTCCCCAATTCATGAATGGCCCATCGTGTTACACCACCACTCGAGTATGACTCGGCTTGGCTCTCGATGGGATGATGCAACTGACTATTCTTTTTTTGAGTCGTGGTGTCGAAAACCACTTCGGCAAAGATCCTCGGAAGCCGCTGTTTTATCATTTATTTATTATATGTGTTATTGTTGTGGAACTGTTTTATCGTACGCCCTTCTTAAGAAAGGATACCGGAGCCGGCGCGAGGTAAATCCCATGAAATCTTCATTCCACGGATTTCAGAGATTTCCTGTTATCCCCCTTGTTTTTTCTTGTTATTTCCTTGAGAAGCTTATGTAGGCGAGCGTGGAAGAAGGATCCTATAAGACTGGGAATTGCGACTTTGTGGACGAGGACGACTGAGTCTTCACGCTGGATAGGGTCAAGGACTTCATCCATGTAGATCCGATCGAGCGACTGCCGCCTATGTGATCGGATGACGGCATGGTTTATCGGAGAGTCCAGGTTCACGAACCGCGTTCCACGTTTTTTCGATCGTCGTTCGATGATTCCCCATACGAAATTCGATAGAAATGGAAGTCGATTGTTCATCAAAATCGAAGGGCGACAACTCAGATTCCATTGAAGTGAGGTGACCGATCGGTTCGTCGACGAACGGTTGGCACTCCGATCATGCGCCATTTTCAGCACACTCGACGATACTTTTCCAGATCTGTCGTACTTCTGGAAAGCTACTGTGCTTAACGGCAATTTTTTTTTGCACTCCATTGTCTCCGATGATAGTATTGTTACGGTGTTACGGTGTTGCAGTCCGTTGTGGGGTTCGGGGGGAAACAAGATCACAAGGGATTCGGTAGCAATAATAAAAACCTGTATTTCTCTTCCATGACGGGCACATCTCCAGTCAAGTTAAAGGGCTCAAAACCCCACCTTAATGAGGGTCGTTTATTGCCATTCGGAATGTGGTTCTCAACGCGGGGTCGGATGTGAATGCCAAGGTAGGACCTTCTTTGGAGTTTCTTCGCTCCAGGGCATAGCTTTTAAATTGGGCCCGCCCGCCGGCCTCTAAGGCCATTAAGGTCTCTAAGGCCGTTAAGACCTGTAAGCTCGGGGTTTCCGAAGTCTTCGCCCCCACCCGGCCGCTTTTCTTCATTCCCCCTTACAGATGAAACCAATCGGTAGCTCAATTACCGGCAGCCATGCTACAATCGGCGAGCCGCTTTATCACTCCCCTATCTTCCTCCCGTTTTAAGATTGTAAGCATCTGCGATTGATTTTTAGTCCTGGTGCAGGAACATAACATAACTGCAACATAAGGTGACGCGTCTAGATTAATGGTGTGGAGATGCAAAAGCTGGTGGTGGTTTCTTGTTGTGCTATTTCGGGGTTCTATCCTCATCGATTTCGTTTGTAGTCAGTGGAATTAGAATACATCACTGGAATCAGAATCAGAATGCCTGACAGTCAAATGACAACCAAGGTTGTCAAATGAGGCAATTTTGGGCAAGGACATCACTGTGCCATTGCCAATAGTACCTCGACGGTTGGCAACCTGACTAGTTTTTGCACAAAGCAATGAATAATTCCTAGAGTCCTGAAAATGAAATGACCGTTATTATGTATTTTACAGGATCGTGGGAACGATCGATATGTGAGAACTCGTTATGCTACAGGTATGGTATCAGAATTATTGTTTTTCCTTCATTCGCGATATTTCCTCGCGTAAGGGTAGTGATCACTTCACAGAACCATCTGGCAACCCTGGTCCCCAACCCTTAACACGTCACCTTCTGCCTCCTTCACTCGCCCATTCCACTCAAGGACGTTGAAATCTTAATCGATATCCCCAATCCCACTCAGACCTCCTCATTTTAGCGGGAGAACTAGGATTATGATAATCCATACCGGTCCGTGCGTACCTCTTCAGGGGATGAGTCGCGCCTGGTCCTCCACTAGCAATCCACTACTTGACCACGTGGTGGTGGAGACTTCAAGACGGGAGGATAAGTGATCCCGATCAGATAACTCTGAATATAAGAAGTTGGGGGATGACATGTGTCCTCGAGTGGGCAAGCCCCCTAGGGACCGCGAGGCCATCATATACGGGATCTGATGTCCTTTAAGGCTATGGAAGCAGGAAACTTACACTCCAATTTTCAACTACCAGCCTAGGGTCACTAGAGGCTTCCCGGGTTATTTCATTCCGAGTTGTAATTTTAACTTTAAGTTTCATGTATGTCCACTATATACAATCACGGGGGCGCGCTAGCGACATCTAGTGACTTAGGCCGATGGTATAGGTCAGGGGTCGATCCCCCCCCCCCTCATGCCGGGGTCACAGGTATTTACTCCTTTACCGTGACAGTATCATCGACAATATTGGTTAACATATGCATGCTATTGCCATGAAAATAAAATGTTCCTATCTGGGCCATCAACAAATTTACAAATGTTCAATTTGAGCACCATTCTCGCCAATACAAAACTGTAGGCGTGTTTTACAATCATCCCACACTTTACAAACAGTTACTGCAAAAATCGCTGATACTTCTTCCCGGATAAGTCTGTATAGTAAAATCTACTGTGGTCCGTGGTGTCCGCGGTGACATGCGCGCACACAAACGGCGCACGCGTGCGCACAGTGCGATAGCGTGTGCCCTCCCATAGTCATAGTAATTAGATGACGCCGCACGCCCGAAGGCCACTGTAGTTCGGAAACGGACGCGGCGGATTGCGGTTGCCCGCAGAGCGGCGTGAGGCCGCCGATGGGAGGTCGCATGTCACGTTATCCTGGAGAGAGACGATTCAAAGTTAGGGTCTCGAACTTTGGGTTGTCCGTTTTCACTCGGCGTCAGTTCCTACGTCCTTTACCATGACGGTTGACAAAGTGAAGGGGCAGACCTTCGAGAATTTAGGGGGTTTTTTGGCCGCGCCTTGTCTTCTCATGTGACCAGCCAGTGGAGGATCCAATAGGCGGGGTTGACGGGGGGGGGGGGGGGGGGGGAGGGGGGGGGGGGGGGGGGGTCTCCATCTCGCATGAACTAAATGCTACTATGGTCTCACATACATTTTCGACGTTTTCCTCTCAAGTGAAGTCACCGTCCACACGAATGAGCTTCCTTAGAAGGCATCCACCCCCTCACCCCCACCCCCAAACTCCCCACCCCTCCTGTAGCCATGCTGGCGTTCATTACCTTCAAATTCTTCCGTACTTTCGCTCGGGCTACCGACTATTGTTTCAATTCCGTCTGCGACTGTTTCAGTTTGAACCGGTTGCTTTCCACGCTTCCATATTGTTTGAATTTTGTGAAAATGTTGGAAAGAGTGTTTTCATGAATTGTTTCACCATCGTAAACACGGCGGAACATTCGCCTCGTCAGTGTCACCGATTCAAAGGGGGATGGCCGTTTTCCGCCAGATCGCGTGCCGCGACGAAACCGGTGTCGTTTGATAGAGCACCTCATGTAAAAGCGTGTGTGATTGGCCACAAAGTGATCCGAGGTTACCCTAACCCGTTAGGGGTGAAAAACTCGGGCAAATATATGTTTGCAGATTTTGACAAATACTAGAATCCAGAAAATAACGACGCCAAGTTGATATCAGAATAGCACCCCGCCTTATCGCTAATGCGGTTCTAGGTTGCATTAACGAAGCTTTGAATTAATGGTTTTCAAAGAGACAGTCGGCTTTCGACGAGATTCCACGCAAATACTGTACTGTATGTGTGTGGGCCACATTTGAACCTTTTGCGAGAAATGTGCTGCGCCCCACATAAGTTACTGAACATTTCGCTGAGTGACAACTCGTGGAATTTAATTTCCACGACGAATTTCGACTACAACTCGCCCATGTTCAACTCGTCGATTGACGATTCGCCAACTTGGTATTCACAGATGGCTCAATTTGATGGCTTGACTTAGGGCTTCTCCACATTCTTCATCATTTTATTTGATGAGATAGAAAGAAACGTACGTTAAAAACTTGTTAATGATTTTTCCATGATCAAATAACGTAGGGGTGAAGGACAATAACTCGAATACGAGGTCATCATGGGTTAGCCCATGTACATTTTTGGTGCGTAGGATTGACAGGACCATCAAAGGCTTTGAAGCACGTTGCGTTGGATCTTGCCGGCCATGGACATGGGGATGTCGTCCACGAACGTGACTCCCCCTTCCAACTGGCACTCGGCACTCAGTCGGCCTGAGCAACCAAGAATGAAATTGAATTCCTAGCTGAGCACGAGATGAGATGAAGGGAGAGCTTACTGGAAACGAAGTCCTTGAGGTCTTGTTCTGTAAGGCAACCAGGGAAAACAGGGACGACGAAGGCCTTCGGGATCTGATGATGATCAGGTTCGGGGTGGGGCACCCCCGCCACACCCACCTTCAGCACGCCCTGGTGTTCGTACAGGCAGTCCTCGATCTCCGACGGGGATACCTGCATCAGCACGAGTGAAAGAAGGAAAGAGAAATCCAGGAAACCCAGAGTAGTCCCGTCTTCTTTTTCTAACTTCAGTAAAGGAAGAGAAGCTGGACATTGGAAATGCTCCATGTATATCCACGTTTGTCCATATTTTCACTTAGTTACTGAAGTCTATTTGTAATTTTCACTCAAAAAGGCAACCACGGCAACATTCTAGACACCCTCTAAAAACCCGATGTGCGATAAATGAAGCTTTCTCATATTGCCAAGGAACATTCGGGGGGGGGGGGGCAAGCATCTTGTATTTTAGTTTTATTGATTAGATTCATTGGGTAACCCATTGTTGCTGATCGTTCGACATGTGCGAGAGACACGGCTTAAGGCAGCGACTTCTTTTCCTTCTCGAACACTCACATAGATGACAGTCGTTTGGTCGGATCCGAGCACTGGGATGAGGTCCTTCACCCGATCTACCAAGAAGACCCAGCCGTCTTCGTCCACCCAGCCGTAATCCCCAGTCCGATAGAATCCTTCTTGTACGCTTGCCTCCGTCAGCTTGCCAATAAAACGAAGTCGATTAAAGAAAATCGTATCGGAAATCCACCAATTCCAAATAATTCCAGGAATTCACCTCGGGCTTGCCCCGGTATCCCTTCATGAGGTATGGGACGCGGACGCACAGTTCCCCTCTTTCCCCCGGCCCCACACATTCCCACGTTCCGGGCTTCACCACCTATCAGAAAAAATAAAATTTAGGGAAAGATTTACTAGCATATCATTCTGAACTTGGAAAACAATTGACCTTGGCTTCAACTGCTGGAGTAAGTTCTCCAACGGATCCTCTCTTCCTCTCCCTGCCAAGTGGCGTCGCCGAGATCATGATGGATTCTGTACTTGCATACATCTGAATGAATGCGAGCGTGATTCATCCAATTTAACAACGGCATTTCTATCCGCATGTGAGACAGAATAACAATGAGTTAACGCAGCGAAGCATTTGGGGGTAATTAGAAAATGGGAGATCCCGAAATTAACGAAACTTTCACCCCTAAAATCACGTCCAAGTACTCGTATACTCTATGCTGGATTCCAATGATGCGGGAAAGGAACCTGGAAGTGCAACTTGATATGAGGGAGTTTCTCGCGGATCTGGTCTAAGAGGACATCACCAAGATGGGACCCGCCACAGGCGAGAGCAATAAGGGATCCCAATTGATAATTCCGAGTCAGTTCCGAATCTCTGGCCAGACGAACCAGTTCCCTCGGAGTGCACCACATAGCCGCCGCCTGCAAGCGAATCTATATCAATGGGAGCAATTCTAATGACTTACGAGGGTGTGTGAAAAGATCTAATCCCGAGGCACTTCCGATTGCAATATACCAATCTCATTTTCCATATGAGAAGACTGATGGTGACGGGCAAATTTGCATCTCATTCGTCGATTAAATATAAGTTGGAATAATTTTTTTCCATTTGCTACCGAGGGATCTGCGGAAAGGGTATTAACATTGAGAATAATGCCGCCATGAATTTCCTTATCTCTAATGTGTCTATTTTCCAGCTGATCTGGCAAAGAAGGGTCACTAGTATTTCATCCTCTCTGCTGTTGAAAGATCTGCCGAAAAATCGACTTCTTGCAGGCTAGAAAATTAATCACAACATTCTTCTCTATGTTAATGCCCTTTCAGCAGATCCCTTTGTAGCGCATGGGAAAAAATTAATCGAACTTATATTTAATCGACGTGTGAGATGAAATTTGCCGGTCACCATTAAATACATCAGGAAAATAATATTGGTGTATTGCAATAGGAAGTGCCTCGGGCATGTAACTTTTCATGCACCCCACATATAGATTAATTTTATCCAGTATCCTCTTCGACCTTGTACTTTTCGACCGAAAAGAGCAGCGCCGAGACGTCTCCGGATGGAGCCATGATGCAATGACCGCCCTGTCGAAGGAGGATGAGGTGGGCCAAGAAGCCGCTCAGGTGCGCCAGATGATAAGGCGTCACTGCAACCAGAGTCTGTTCAATGTTGCCTCTATGGAATGACGAACAAACTGAGTTGTCGTGAATGGGGTGAAGACAAGGGGAGAAGGGGTTGGAGGGAAAGACACGTATTCTTACTGGAGAGCAGCCAGTAGGGAAGCGTGCGTGTGGTCGATCGCTTTCGGTTCTCCTGTCGTCCCACTAGATAGGAAGATGGTGGCCACGTCCGATGGACTCAACTCGGCCTGGTTTGGGAATTCTGAACGACACAGTTAGCAAAGTGATCTGGTTATGCTTTGCGAAAGGATTCATTGAGATTACCTGTTCCGTCGTCCTTGTCGAAGTCTGCGACGGGGGTGGCGCCGTCGTCATTGCAGGGATCGAAGGTGAAGACTTGCTCGATGGATGGGCACTTCTTTACCGTAGCGCGAACGTCTTCGTTGAAGAAAGCCGCCGTCGTGAAGAGAAAACGAGGCTTTTCCCGCATGCAAAATGTTTCCAGGTGTTCTAAAAAAGATGGGACCGGTTTGCCAGAACGAACTGAGAAAGAGCCGTTTTGCGAGTACTGAGTAAGAAAAGGTGTATGGTTATGTTACTTGTGCAGACTATTGAGATGACATTGATACGGTTACTCCGCGTCGTCTCC
The DNA here is from genome assembly GCA_905338385.1 of Darwinula stevensoni. NCBI lineage: Eukaryota > Metazoa > Arthropoda > Ostracoda > Podocopida > Darwinulidae > Darwinula > Darwinula stevensoni. The sequence goes on along the minus strand of CAJPEV010000701.1, from coordinate 24,635 downwards.
TACCCAATCGCGAAAGGAGGCCCATTTAAGTGGGAATTAGAGGAATAAAAAACTGAAATGCCGTTTTAGATCGCCTGCAGTCTCGCCTCGCTTCTATTCGCAGGCCCTAGGAAGAGATTTCAATTTATCTGTTACCATTGCCCTAAGCATCTCACGGTATGGGGTATAATGGGACCCCACCACTAATTTCTAGCAGGTGTATCATTCTTTTCTGGATTAATGAGAGAGAGGAAGAGGACGGAGAAATGCGGACGGGGTCTCGCGGTATATTCCATGCCATGAAATTCTCTCCCATGCTGAGTAAAGGTCACTAATGGAAAGAAATCCAGCCCCTCTCTTAGCCTCCCGCTCCTTTTCATTATTCAAATGAAATACCCAAGAGGACAGGGCAGGAAATCTGCGGACTTGTTCAGTAGTAGCTACTTTGTTACAATAATGATTGTTTTCGGTCTCGTCGAACCATGAGTACAGGGTCCTTCCGATATGACGAAATATTTTCCTTCCTCCGCCCTGGAAATAGCAACTTGTAGGAGAAGGATCGGAACCTCCAGCATAGAAGGGAACGAGTAGAGCAGAGGCTCCACATGCCACCACTCCAAGGTTGCACATAATATACTCCAAGTGATTGGGGGCATAGAAGCAGACGACATCCCCTCGCCGCAGTCCCCGTCTCCTCAATGCACTCGCGCATCTCCTCACTCGAGGCTCGACCAATGAATACGTGAGGGTGCTGTCTTCCTCCGTCCCGACAACTGTCTGATAACATGCATGGAGAGTCGCTGTGAGATATTATGTTCATCCGAGCAACCACGGGCGTTGGATTATCAGATATCAGTCTGTCATTTTGTGAAGAAATAAGAAGCTGATCGCTTTGTTTAAAATGGCACATGACATTCCCACAACCGACATGATGAAGGAACAATTGACGATTTCCATTTTCCCCTTCCTCCTTCTGGTCATTTTATCCTCTAATGGTCAAAGTTGGTAAAGAACGATGAGACTCTTACCAGATATGGCTGATCCCCGAATTGGCTCAGACGATCGTTTTTGGTAAGCAAGTACTCGATGAGGGTGACGCCCTGTGGGACCGGAGGGGGTTTATACAAGGGAGAACGAGCGATATTCCCTTCCCACGGCATCTTGATGTTATCGCTGCTGTTGGAAAGGCGATCCGGACAGTGAGCACTTCGTCGCACCGCAGATGCAGCACACTGCCGCTTATCTGTGAGAGACAAGATATTGAAAGGCGAAGGTTGTGGACCGTCGTCCTTCACTCCCGACCTCATGATGGAATCAAGTGGAAAGTTGAACGAGCTTCCTGTTTGTCATAGCTTCGCTTCGCTTTGCTTCTTTTCGTTCCCTGCGGGAAATGCGAGCCTCGAACTTCAATCATAGGTAACGATAGGGAACATATTAGTCATTGAGGTTCTAGGATGGTAAAGGAGTTGACTTCAGAAATGGAAAAAGAAACACATGAAAAGTATTAGCTCCATAGAAATTCAATGGGGGATTCTTTTTTATTTGTTCTGGTTTTGAGGCAGACGAGAAGAAACTCTGCTGTCGTTTACCCATGCGAACACCCGTACCGAGAAGGCACCAAGAAGCGAGAGCGGGAGAGGAGCACGTGAGCCCCTACCACGTCTTCCCTCTTGTCGGATATCAGCTGATCTCCCGCAACTAAAGATTTAAAGAGAGATGTAGTAGGTCCCTCCATTCATGAATGCCGTGTTGCATTGCACCACCACTCGAGTATGACTCGGCCTAGCTCTGGATGAGATGATGCAACTGACTAGTCTTTTCTTGAGTTGCGGCATCGAAAACGACTTCGACGAAGAGTCTCGAAAGCCGCTGCTCGCGATGGGAAGTTACTTGTGTAAAGATTTATATATCGAGTGTACCATTTTTTCTCTTTCATCCGGTTTGAATTTGGTTCCTTCCCAGTCGGCACAGCCACATTGTGTTAACGTTGAGAAAAGGTTGAGACTTTGAGACTTGGTTAAAATTGAGAATCCGACAAAGAATCGACATCAGCGAAATGCTGGCTATTCGTAATTAACAGTATTAGCAGAATATCGTGACTACTCGTGGGTTAACGAAGTCGTTTGGTGGCTATTAGGCGCAAACCATGTATGATGAAAAATGAATTTGCGCTTAATAGCCATTAAACGACTTCGTTAACCCATGAGTAGTCACGATATTCTGCAAATACTGTTAATTACGAATAGCCAGCATTTCGCTGGATATTCATTTCGCGTCGATTCTTCGTCGGATTCTCAACTTTAACCAAGTCTCAACGTTTCAACCTTTTCTCAACGTTGACACAACGTGGCTGTGCCGACTGGGTTCCATCGAACTGATATTGCTTGAAATCTTTCAATTATGTATATATCTTAATGACTTTTAGGCGTACATGAGTAGGGAATGCTTGGTCATGGCAACATCCACATCTTCAAACGAGAGAAATAAGGGATCCGTCGGGCAGCTTCATTCTTCGGTTCAGCTCAAGGTTGACGCATGGAAGCCGGAGATTATGTCAGGGGAGGTCATTATGTAGCTAAGTGATCAGTTTTCATCTGGGGGAGGGGAGGGGAGGGGAGGGGGGGACCCGGGAACTTGGAATGTGTGGGTCGAGGGGAACTGTGCTTTCGTTCACCTTCATGAAGGGATACCGGAGCAGGTCCGAGATGAATCCCACCTAATCTTCATTCCACGGATTTCTGAGATTTTCGGTTATGCCCTTATTTCTTTGAGAAGCTTATGGAGCGAGCGTGCAAGAGTGATTCTATTGGACTACGGATTGGATTCTCTTGGTTATGACTCGATGGACGAGGACGACCGGTTCATATCGGGTCAAGGACCTCTTCGAGTGTCAGGGTAGATGACGGGGTCACTGGCATGGTTTCGCAGAAAATTCCGTTCACGAACCGACCCTTTTTCGATGGTTGTCCTCAGATTGCGCATCTCAGGTTGGGCACCTCGTAATTTGAATGTACCAGATGGTTTTTCAGAAATAGCTTTTTTTTGTGCGCGTTTTCTGACGGAAAATCAAACGATTCAATTGAGAGCAATACGTATTTAACCGGTTCAGAAAGACAAAGCACTCATGGACCGGTCAAAAAGCCATTTTTGGGAAAGGCCAGATGGTATGCCTGAGAAGGTGACTCATGGCTATGGGGGAGAAGTCAACCCGAGAGAGAGCTGCTTCTCCCCCAGGATCTCTCCCTTGATGTCTTTTTTATCTTTAGGGGTTTAATTAAGAGTAAGGAACTATGCGGCCTTATTGAGAAAGCAACCTGTATTTATTTAGGTTAGTATCAGTGTTTTGGGGCGCTTAGTATTTCGGTCCACCTGAGCCGAAGAAGAATAAAATCTATAGGGTCCTAACAGTTTTACTTCGTGAGTCAATAATATGTGATTTTGTTTAGGTCGATATTATATTTACATCCTATCCGGGTTAAGGGCAGATGCCCCAAAGATCAAAAGGCGTTTGTAGATCCAGCTGGACGGATGGGCCTTATCAGGTGTGGAGTAAAAACGTGTTCATAGGGGCTCTCATAGAGAATATGAGCTTGATTATTTCCTGGAATCCATGATTCTGTCTCGAATATGCGGATTATAAATGATGAATTGTGTGACTTGATTAATTGCTATAATGAGACTAGGCGGAGACATAAGTAAGCTAGCTAAGTACTAAACATTCCTGTGAAAGAAGATTACAGGGAAAGAGGGAAGGGTACTTCTGTGTACAGTGAGAAAAGCGAGGCCTATTCCTCCATCTAGTGGCCTGAAGGATAGCATCAAGTGCCTTCGGGCACATTGGATCAATAATGATTTGGCAATATCGGAATTTCATTGTTTCCCCAACATTCACCCAGTATTGGCAATATTGCCCAATATACTGTATAGCCAAGGTACCCAATGTCGGTCCAGCATTGGGCCTTTATCTGCTGCTACTGGGGTAGCTATTTCAGCGCCCTGTGCAAAGAGACTCTCAACATTGCCCTCACCCCTCCCCCCTCCCCCCAGAAGGGAGAAGAGCCAATCCCTAGAGTCCAAAATGAGGCCGAAAAAGAAGGCATTTCCACGCTCTCAAGTGAACTGAGGGTGGCATCTACAGGTATTTATTACTTCATACATTCAGTCACGTTTTGGCACGCCTGGTGAATTTGCGCCGTGAGCGGGGCCACACGAGGCACGTGTATTATGAGGTCGGTCCTGGGTGGGACTGACATTGGACCCACATGAAAAACGTGAAATTCCGACGAAGACCCAACGTGGGTATGCTGCCGGGGACGCTTGATACCTGCCATCTCGCTTATTCTGTGGGAAACTTTTAGTTCAAATAAATGAGATAGATGTCGGATCCTGGAACTTTAATTTTAATAGGTTTTTGCCGCTTTGGGAAAAAAAAAGAATCACAATCCTGGTCAAAGGAGCACTGAAGGCGCGTACATAGCGAATTTGTTTGCCCGAAGGGCAAACAAACAAGCCAGTATGAAATGCTTACCCTTTCGTTTTGGGGACGTAGGGCTGGGTCCTGTTTCATTCTGAGGTATAAACATCCAAGCTTGAGGACACGTCATCTAGAGATAGCCTTCTAGTCTCCGTGATGCAGCTATCTCGCGAGTGTCGAGAACAATCCAAGAGTTTCCCGTGAATAGTTGAAAATATCGGGTCAGGGATAGGAACTAGGTGCTTTGTGTCTCAGGAGTCGAAGTTGGGGTATTCTTTCTGTGAAGGATGGTGGTTCATTAAGAATTCACGACAAGGAATCGCAGACGAGGTTCGCAAGGATTTATTGTGTTTCGTACGGGAAACGTATCCCATAAATTATGAGTTTTCTTCACGAAACAGATGCAGATTCTTGTGTCTAATGCATTTTCATATTGAAACATAAGCACTTGGCAGTTTTCACCTAATGGAAAGATGTCCCACGGATATGTGCCAAAACAGTGTCGTGCCCAAAGGTACAATGATGAGAACTTTCTGCAACTTAGAAAAACTGTTTGAATGCAAGTTCCATTTTTCTTAGCAACTCTTCGAAAGAAGGCAGAAAAAATCTATTTGAACACTTCTGCAATTTTTTTTGCATTTAGGTACTTCTGACTTTTTTATTTATTAGGTTGGACCTTAATTCAGGTAAAATGTAAATCTGGGAACGCCACTTAACAGCGATTCTCAACCTATTTGTTTATAACTGTCGTCTCCTATTCAGGTCTGGAAACAAGTGGCTAGGCATCAAAATGAGGGGAATTCCGTGTCTCTTATTGGCACTGAACCTTCTTACCAAGTACTGGTCTGGAAATGTAAGTTGAACCAATGTCCCACAAAGCTGCATTCGAGGCACTAGACCGCACTCTGCAAGACCCAGTGCATGGGTGGGGTGACGTTGGTTCTCTCGGGAGACTTCCGACAGACATTGCCAGTCATTCCAAGGGGAACTGCAGCAGATGAGATAAAGGCATGTCTGAAGAAGTCTTCCCTGTGGACCAACGTCAGAAAGCTGAGCCTCACCACCAATCAGCGAGTGCGGCTTTTTGGCGACACTGATGCAGGGGCCTTCTCATCTGCTCTGTTGAGACTTGGCAATTCAGACCATCCTGTCGAGCCAGATGGGCAGCTCATCATCCCTGCCCAAATTGCTATAGTAGTCAAGACGATGACAGAGCTCCTGCAGAATGTCTTCCCCAACCTGCCTCAGCACTTCCAGAGCCCAGCCACTTGCCTAAAGTGGCTCAGTGAAAGAGCCATTCTGGCACCTAAGAATGACGCAGTTGATGACATCAACAACCGCATCCTGAGACAACTGCCTGGTCAAGAAAGGTGCTACAAGTCCATCGACACCACCGTTGAAACTGACCAAGCAGTACACTACCCGACAGAGTTCCTGAACTCTTTGCAACCACCGGGGATGCCACCTCAGAACTTGATCCTGAAGGTGAACACTCCCATCATGTTGCTGAGGAACCTTGATCCTCCAAGACTCTGCAATGGCACACGACTGTGTGAAAAACCTTCATCCTCATGTCATCGAGGCAAGGATCATGACTGGGTGTGCCAAAGGTGGGGATGTCTTCATTCCTCGCATCCCCATCATCCCCACTGATGTGCCATATGAGTTCATGAGACTCCAGTTCCCTGTCCGGCTGTCCTTTGCCATGACCATCAACAAGGCACAAGGCCAGTCACTCAAGGTGGCAGGTGTTGACTTAAGCACTCCTTGCTTTTCGCATGGCCAACTCTATGTGGCCTGCTCACGGGTAGGGTCAAGCAAGAATCTCTTCATTCTTGCCCCCAATTCGAAAACCACCAATGTGGTTTACCCACAAGCATTGCAGTGAATGATTGAGACACTTTAGAATTTAGAATTTTTTTTCAGTGCAGTAAGAATATGTGTGAGAAAATGGAGTTTAGTTTTTCCTGTGAAATAAGAATATCATTGAGAAACTCATTTAAGTTAGATTTTTGTGAAAGAAGAGCCCCTTTGAGTTAAGAATTAATTTAGAAAAACGTTAAAAAAAATAAGAAAAAAAAACAAAAACAAATAAAATGTCCAAAGCAGTGCTCCCGTCCCCGTCGGTCTGGCCGGACTTAGACAAGGAAGCACTAGCAAAAAAGCACATAAGAGAACAACAGCTATATCGCTCCTAAAAAATATCCCAGGCAACGCCGGGTAACCCAGCTTGTTGAGGATAAAAGCGTCTTGACGACAACGATTACAAATTTCAATGCCCTGTGGCTTAGAAAAAGGAAAAATTAAAAAATAGGTGCAGACCAGTTTCATCGCATCCCCAACAGGACGTCCAAAAGTATATGTCTGAGAAGAATACCTGCCATGATTCCTCAGATTATCACCTATAAAATAATGTCCCCTTCATGCGTCGGCGCCCATTCTTTTGTCATCCTGAAAAGCGTCAAGAAGTTCACAATTATACCTCAACACGCATCCATTTCTTCACATCGATTTTCCCTCCGAAATCCTCTATTAGCACGTAGTGGGAAGTATTTGCGTCAGGAGTATTCCTGAGCCTGTTGGAGGGGACTCGGGAAAACTCTGAACCTAATTGCGATGAAAAACATGCGATCGTTCGCCTATTCGAATGGAAATGGACGAGCATCGCTGAGGAATGCGAGAGGTTCTTCGGTTCTGCTGACTTATGTGGCGTGGAGGTAAAATCACATGCTGATACGCGAAACTTTAAGGACTTCTAGCGCCTATATTATAAACGTACAGGAAGTCCTCGATTTACGTCGTTTCGATATAACGCCATAAATCGAGGACTTCCTGTAGATCATTTAGTCCATGGGAAAATAGGTTTCCATTAACGTCGTTTCGTTTCACGTCGTATTTTCCGGGAACGCATCCACGACGTAAATCGAGGACTTACTGTATTCATAAATTCTGCGTGAGGATGGTTTGAGATGAGAATGGTTGTACCGAATTGGTGCCGCCGCTACAAGAGCACCTTCTTGAGACGACACTTGCTATGCTCCCCAGGTGGGAGAGATACCAACCGGTGAGTTACAAGGTCACGTCCGGGAGCGAAACGGAAGGGGAATTCGTGGACATGGTCGAACGATGCAACGCCATGGGAGTCCGGATCTACGTAGACGCCATCTTGAATCATATCGCCGGTCGAAGCAGATCTGGGACCGGGTCTGCTGGCTCTGAATTCGATGTCGACGTCCTTAGCTTCATCCTCCTGCGCAAACTGTTTCCGAAATATCTCGAGGTCATATTTTGTCATGGAGGCCGAAAGCACATTCGTTGCATGATGTACTAGTTCTTCCCTAGTTATTGACAAAAATTTTAAACGTAGTGTGAAATAGAAGCTCTTGGAATTATATTTTTATAATTATAGGTATTTATTTTAATTATAGGTATTTATTTTAATTATAGGTATATTTCAAGAAAATGTTAAAATCATACTAAATTTCATAACATTTTCCCGTAAAACCTCATCCATTTTTATGCGTGACTTATGGTGGAGCAGGAGATCTATATTCTTCGGTCCAGGTGGACTCCTTTATTTTTGGCTATTTCCAGGTGGTCCTTCATCTAAACTTCACCTTATGTATGAGGTATAATGTCATTCCAGGTTCAATTTAGAAATGCGGTGGTTGGGACGGCGCCATTTCAAAACCCAGTTCCATGGATAGGACCCTCCGGTACGAGCGATCAAGAACTACTCTCTCGTTTGCCGATCGGATGAGCATGAAAATCTCCTGCATTTCCCGGCAGGGATGCTGAAGCGTACGTACTGCAACGTGATCGACGGATGTGAGACGCAGGTGACAGTGGAAAGTGATGGGACGGCCCACATCTATTCAATAGATCAGATAAATGTCCTATAGGAAACCTTTAGTTATTTCTTATAGGAATCCTATAGACTTTCCTATAGGTTTTTGAAACACGAAAAACCTATAGAATCCTATAGGATCCCTATAGGGTCGTATAGGACTCCTGACCTATAGGATTTGGGGAGGATTTTTTGGGCTTCGAAACCATGGCATAACAATGGGAATGGCAACCAGGGTCAATATTGGCGCAGCATTTTGGCGTAAATTAATTACCGACTAGGGGTTTTCCCATGGTAGGGGCACTTGCAATTGCTAATACTAGTACTGCCTTGGCCTGTATAATTTATTTTCTAGGCATACATATGGAATGCGCAGGATAGTGCGTCCACTTCCATCGGTAGAGAGAAATATCATTATTCTCTTGATGTAAGGAAATGGTAGACAGAAACTGGGAACACCGTCTCTTTACTGAAACTCCTTTCTGAAACTACTGTTTCGTAGTTTTCATAGGGAATATGAGCATATTTCTGGCCTGGACTCCATGATTCTAACTGAAAGATGGGGATGACAAATAAGAAAGTGTCCACGTTTCTTGATTGCTACAATGAGGTGAGACATATAGGGAGGTACAAAACACTCCTGTGAGAGATGATTCCATGGATAAAAGGGAGGGCACTTTTGTGTAACGTGAGAAATGCGAGTATTCTATACCTCCATCTAGTGGTATGGAAGTGAACTTAAAACGGAACCATGTAGGTCCTATGGGTTCTAAAGTGAGACCTATAGGTCTTAGATGGAACCCTATAGGCCCTATAGGGAACCTATAGGATTCCAATATATTCCTTTAGGAATATATAGAAATCTTACATCGGCTCAGACGAATGGAAGAAGGCAGGGAAAATGCAACACACAGCACAATCACAATCCACAAAATCACCTTTTTACAGCATGCTCCCGTCTCCCGCATAGTATACTTTTACTTTGACATCTACCAATGCGACTGCGATACGGGAAAAATATACAGCTTTTGAAGAACTCTCGTACTCGTCAGCTTAGCTGCGCCGTTGATGAGCGCCTTCAAAGGACTGAAGGTGATGTAGGACTGACGAAATAACACGTAATTCTGACATTCTGAATTCCTCCATTTTGAGAGATGGACCCCCCACGAGGAAACTGCGGTGATGGAGCGGAGCCATATGAACGCAAGTAGTGACGAACTGATGAATCGCCTCGTATGTCATCATGGACACTTGAAATCCTTTTATTCATGGCAGCAGGTGGAAGGCACTGCAATGAACGATCCCTCGTCGTCCGACTAGAAGCATCGGCAACTCGTCTCCTCTTCCATCCTGAAGATGAAGAGACGAGGGTGGATCTCCAATTTTCCGTGAAAGTTGCCTCCCCTCCTTTCGTGAGGCCGATCTGGGAACTTCATATCGCAAAGGCATATCCTCGAGTGATAAGAAAGATTTCTGTCGAAACCCGAAGTTCATATCTCGAAGCGCTTGGTCAGTGGAACTGTGAAACGCACACGAACACACATTTGTCGCTCGGCCTAGCTAGCAAAAGAACGCTCTGGCTATATCGGGAACTGGGCAAGATAATGAAAACGACCTGCTAGAACCTCTATCTCCTATTTCCTAAACACCTTTCCTATGGAAATATCTGACTAAATAGCTAGGCTAGGGGCTAAAATTCTGCTTCACATGTAATATGAAAATCCGCGCATTAAATGTGGCTGAATGACCCTATACTTATTACTAGCTATTTCGAATATTTTCCACTAAAATAAAAAGTGCATTATGTCTCTCCATCTCATTAGGGCTCATCGAGCGGCAGGGAAAATCGACAAGTGAAAGATCGGTGCTCCCTGTTCAGGGCTATTTTAGTGCCAAGATTGCCCATCTGACTCATAGTGAACCATACGTCTGATTCAGTGAACATGATCTGATAAGCATGATACCATAAGCGGCCGATGGATATAACGTTTCTCGCTATCTTCTCATGGCTTCAATGTGCGTGTAGCGAGATTTTCGAAGCATCGAAGTTGTTCTAAGATCAGTGAACCGACAAAATTCCCTTCTTCTGCATAATATTAATATTATATTGAGTACCTTTCCGAGAGCCCTACAAGGTAAGAGATTTTCCATATTTTCCACTTTTCTTTCACACTCCCGCAAGTATTTCTTTCGAGGGTCTTCACGCTGTGATCGTATCCATCGCAGTGCAAGGGAGTTGGTTTTGTGCTAAGGTGTGCAAAGCTATTTCAAAGGAGTTAACTTTGCTCAGACGATTTTACATGACATAAGATAATTAAAATCACGTTACAGTTTACATTTATTGGGATAAATGAAAAAAAACAGGGTAAAAGTGAAAGTTCCTCATTAACGATGAATGGTCCAATGGCAAGGTTGAAGGGAAACGCCTTTTTCCCCCTTTGCTGAAGTGGAAGTTAGCCGCGAAGATATCTCTTTCACTACGTTAGCGGTGTTTCCTACTCTAATATGGAGAAAGAGTTTTCTGGTGATTTCCATTCTCAAGCTCAGATTTGATACGTTGTGCACCCACAAATAGCCTCATCGTCCTCGATATATTTCATGACAAACCGCACAAAGGCTCGCCGTCGTCCAGTATTTAAGCCATTTCGAATGAGTTTATTTCATTTCTCAGCTAACGTACATCGAACACATTCCTGTTCATATGCTTCATTGAATCAGGCTTGCAGTCACGTGTCCAGGTATTGATTAGAACCCCATCTGGCAGGTAATCTGCAGCAGCTCAGAGTGTTACTCGTGGGTTACAATGACGCTTAGTTCAACGATTTCTAATGCACCAGAGGGGAAAAAATGTATGTAGCAGAATGGGGACAAGTTAAAAAAACATTCGTTTCTTCCGATCAGATGGATTCCTAAAGGAATTCGATACGACCTTTCCCGTAAGGAATGGTTAAGGACAGGTCTGTTTATTCATTGGCTAAAAATAATCTTGTCGGGGTTTTAATTTTTATGAGCGAATTTAACTGATAACTCATGAACGTCGCGAATATTTATTGCAGAAGACCCCCACCTACCCGATACAGGCGTAGCAGTGGCTACAATGGTTCCTGTTTTCCCCTATTGTTTCAGCATGACCACTCCTTGATTTTGTTGAACTATCGTCAATTCACAAAGGCTGGCAGCGATATGAGAGTTATCGAGAAACATAAAGATGATATGCATTTAATTTGTCGGGTTTAGAAAAGTGCTACAGAACAAAGAAAAATTGTTATCACTTTGGTAACCTACACGATTGGAATTGGGACAACTAACATTTCCTGAAGCTTGTACATCAGTGAGGTTGTTTTTCTCGTATTTTTGTGATCACCGTCATTGAAAATGCGTGCTTTTCATGAGTTACAGTGCTTTACACGGTTGCTTTAAAGCTGCCTTTTAACGGAGTTTTCCTGGGTCACTCATAACTAGTGCACAGATGGCCACATGAGCATACAGTGTCCAATAGTGCGGGTTCCCGACCGGGATTGAAAAAAACGACTTAATGTGTGAGTGAATCATTTCGGGTTTTTTTTTTGCATCAATGTGTATTTCGGAAAAAGTACAGCACGAAATAGCATTTCTTTAGTTAGTAAATGTAAAGGATCCTGATTCACGAGAAACCTGAACCTTTTCCCTACGTCTTATGAAAATATGACAATGACTTTTTCACAAAAGACCGGTAGGTGCACGCGTGTACTTGCACAGAAGCATTTATATACGGACATGCACTAATGCATATGCACACGAGAAGAGCATATCCCCTCTCTCTGATACATGGAGGTAAGGGGAGAAGAAGCTTTTCAGTCTTCGTCATTTCATTCTTACATGACCCACCTTCTTAGCAGGAATGACGTTTTGAATGGAGGTTACTGTTACCCGTTCTGGCGAGTGAAAAGTTTCATATTGGTTAAGAAGACGCAGCCCTCCCAAATAAAGAGTTTTTGGCATAATCCATTTTTACCAAAGGCGCCATAATAAAGTCTCATGATATACATGAGTATAAAAGAGTATAGGAATCAATTGACTTGAGGGAAAGTAATGATGGGTACCACCGTGCATATGGGGAATGCCCCTGAAAATGGCATAGATTTCCTTCGTTTCCACTGATTTCTTTTTCCATTGGAATGTTAGACAAAATGTATGCTGACTTGATTGGGACAGGCGTGATCGATCGGACGAATTGAGTAACAATTTCTATTTCATTTTCGATCCGACAGGGAGAAGAGGTGGGGAATGGCACAGCCGGAACTACCAAATAATGGAAAGCTTCACGAGGTTCGTTTAATGCCAGGCTGTCTTGTAGATGAGGAAAGATAGGTAGGAAAGGTTCCAGGCCATCTGATTGTACACAGGGTGACTCAAAAAAAATGTCCCCCACTTGGAATTTCCTTGAAAATGATAGTTTTCAAGGTACTACAATAATTCTTTCACTGCAATGTAAAAAAAAAAAATTATTTCTTGAAACGACATGAACATGTGTTACATACTGTGCACTCAATTTCCGTGTATTATCGCATGTTCGATCCAGGCATCTCGGCGCTGGATAACTGCTGCGACCCGGACATTGAAGTTATCAATTACCCTGTCAAGCATTTCTCCCGGAAGTCGTATGATCTCTATCCGAATGTTGTATTTCAATGCTCCAAGGGTACGAGGATGAGTGGCATACACTCTTTCCTTCAAGTATCCCCAAATAAAGTAATCTAGAGGGGACAGATCGGGGGAATATGGCGGCCAAATGCTTTTTTGCCCGTCATAAGATATAAGTCTGTCATCAGGGAAGTATCCACTAAGGTATTCGTTTCCAACCCTCCCTGTCTCCTTAAACTTCTCTATGAGACGTCTGATCATTTTTTTACATGGTGGATGTCTCCCAGAAAAGTCCCATTCGAACTAGCGCTTTATCAAAACATTAGATTTTGCATAAAATATGTTTCCACTATTTTGATTCCCTGCTGCGAAGAATACTGAATATTTCGATTCATGATGATGTCAAAATAAAATTGAAGGCTTGATCTCTAGTTCACCTGAAAATAAAAATTACATATGGATTTTACTGCAATGACAGGCATTCAAAATCCAAAAAATGTTTTTTTGGGTCACCCTGTATGTGAGTCTGTCCACGTCAAGTGGTTCTAAGATTCGTAGGAGAAAATGTACTTTAATTTCCGAATAGTACTTTCTTGACAATTGGTCATCATCTCTCTTTTCCTTGAAGGCATGAAGGAGAATAAAATGAAAGAATATATTTTTATTTTACAGTACAGTACAGTATACAGGTATTATTCGCACCATTCTCACGGTATTCATGAATATTATGGAAATGCAAATCTGGAGAAACTGAAATGGGCTATTGAAACAGATGCCAGCATTAGTATGCCACCATACATAGTAATAATTTCAAATCAGCTCAGGTGCGAAGAGAAGACGAAAATTGTTCACTTTGGAATGATATTTCCAAAATAACATTAACAAATGTTTACAGACTAATTGTCTTTAAATAAACTTTCCGAACATGTCACATCCAACACGCCTTCCTTTCTTATTTAAGTTCTGAAATCTCGAGTTGACTTTAATTAATTCAAGGCATGCATTTAATCTATGTTATGAACTTGATATAAAACTGATAGGTTCCACTTCATGGCAGAAATATGAACACTAGAGTAAGTGTTCCTTAGCTGAGGTTTCATGAAATGACACGTCCAGCACTCTTGTTTGAAAGCAAATACATCTCTAGTAAAAATGAATGTGCAAGACTTTAGCTAATGTAATTTTTATTCACTTCCTAAGGGTAGCTTTTACAGTATTTACGTGTTAACTTCACATTCATAATATAGTGAAATAAATGTTGCAATCAAACTTATTACTCTGGTTGTCACGTCCGAAACTATGGACAGGCCTATATCTGATATCTAATCCAGGGAAAGAAGCTGTTCGAGCATAATTGTGATGATTCCAAGAATCTGGTTGAGCTGAGACCTTTGGAGCAGCTTGATATAGAAGATCCTAGAAAGAAAATGAGGGTTCGTCTTGCTGGATACGATGAAATGTCGTTCTTCGATGCTGCCAAAAAGTACCAAGATACATATTATCCAAAAGCAGAGGAGCGAGCCCATTCTTTCCCTGCTGGATATGTCCTCAAAGACAGAGAACAGTCACAACTTTTTAAAAAAGCAGAGGCCGGTGAAGACATAAGCATTCCCTCAGCTTCCATGGCAGTAGCCGAGGTGTTCAACTGTCTGAAGGAGGAATTTTCCAGCTCTCCCAGTTTTGTGACATACGATTACGACTTCAACACAACATTCAAAAATGCAATGGGGATTACTGGACAAGCGAAAGAGAAAAATCAAAGGAAACGGAGATATTGGAAGAAAACAGGACTGCATATCTTAGAAGGGGACCACGATGTCTGTGGGATTGTCTTGGACGGAAATAAAGTTATTGTGGTCTTCTTCGAGGTCAAGAGCAAAGAGGGAACGCAGGGAAAATTCCCTCTAAAGAATTTGGTGGGAAAAGCAGAAGATCAACTGAAAAAGAACAATCGTGTATTTCAACAGGTGGTTGGATCGACAGCCCATTCCCATACTTTCGTTTGCAGCTTCGTCGCTCTCCCTCATATGCCAAGAAGAAACGTTGTGAAGTCCTTAAAGTGCTGTCACAGAAACATCCTCACGATGGAAGACGTGGAATCACGCGATGCGTTCAGGAATTTCCTGGCGATACACGGTCTCACTCTCACGAAACATTCTATCCCAGATCCAGAAGCGATGACGTTCTATTTGGATGCAATGAGAACGTATGTGGCTGCCTCCGCTTCCGTAGAGGGACTGCCGAGGACAGCGGAAGATCTCGGCGAGAATATCGGCAGAAGCATGCACACCGCCTTGAATATTCTCACTCCGCGCCAAAGAAAAGCACTGGAGAAGAATCAGCCCGTTCTCTTCCTGGCTGGAGGGCAAGGTACAGGGAAGACTTTCTTACTCCAAAATAGAGCCAAGCAGCTAGCAGAAAATGGGGAAAAAGTCATTATTGTGAACATGTCAGAGGGAAGGCTGACCACATACATTAGGAACTGGTGTCAGGAGTCACAAGCTATTAAGAACCTTATAAAAGTCATGGATTACAAAGAATTTTTAGCTGTGCGTCAACGTAGAAACTTTCCTTTTATTTCCTTTAAGAACAAAAAACTTTTTCTTCGCCAACATGGAGTCATTGAGAATTTCCTGAAGAAAATCAATGCCCAAAAATACGTACATGTCCTGATTGATGAAATGCCAATCAACTTTGGCATGGATTGTCAGGATCCACTGGAGATCGCTCGAAAATGGATAGGCTTCGGTGATAATAAAAAATGCCTGAGTCTTTGGATCACATGGCGTCCCAGCGACGCTTCTTACCCCGAGAATCTTGATATTCAAATGGTCATGGATTCCTTCGGGCAAGAGAAAGTAGAGCTGCTCACAGAAATAAAACGGAGCACGAAGCAGCTTGGAGAGTTTGTGATAGAAGTTTCCCGATTCATTCAGAAGAGATTCACGTGCAAGGAATTCCTTCCCATGCAAGGAATGGAATATGAACTTCATGAGTGCGATCCGGGTGAGGAAAAACTAATTCCTCGAGTTGTCTTCGTCCATACTCCTCCGACTGAAAATGAGGTTTGCCGATGGGCATCAGAGGCTGTCATTGCAATTCAATCATTGATGCCACATTCCCTAACCTTCACCATCATCACCAGAACAAAAGAGGAAAGGAACGTGTTGGTACAGGAAATCGGAAGTCGACTGGAACAAGTTGCCTTCCTGGACTCGAAAGGGATATTGCGAGGACACCCCCAGCCCCGATTCTTTTTCTTCCATCAAGACCAGGTGACTGGGATTTCATTCCAGAATCTCATTCTCTTAGAAGATGGAAATGACTTTTATCGCTCATTGTCTTGTATTGTGGGGATGGCGAGAGAAACCCTCCACGTGATCACCACAGACCCGTTGCCCTCGGGTCACTGGGAGGAACCTGCACAGAAGGGACTCATCTCCTGTTGCTCCCTTAGAAAACCGAGAAAGTTATCGTCCCGTATTTCTGGTGATTCACTGGAAAAGTATTCTTTTGGGAAGATCTCATGGATCGCATTCTCACAAGAAGCCCCTTTCGCTCCACCCAATACCGAAAGCAAGGAGAGGATATTGGAGCTTATTTTCGGCCCCAATCGTTCTGGTAAGACTTCATGTCTTCTCAGCATACTGGAGAGGAAATCAGAGCTAGAAAACGAGGAAATGCTGATGTCTAAAGAGACTTCATTCAGACTGAAAACGCAGGAAGATGAGAAAGAATACAAAAAGAGGGATCCGAAATATCGAATCATGTACGTTGACTGCAGCAGATGGAGCGAGTATGATTATCCGAAAAATATCTCTCTCTTGAACATGAAAGCAAGGATGGCGAAGAGAGGATTGGGGAACGTGGTCGAAGTCGTGGACGTTCAAGACCTCATCCAGCAGCCTCTTTCCCCTCATGTCATAAAAAAGCTTGTGGTGACGATGCTAGATGAGAACATGAAGGAAGGACGAAGACTCCATGTAGCCTTCGATAATGTACCCATTCATGGATACGTCACACCTGGTGACACCGAGAGTTTGACAGTGGAATGGGAGAAGCATCTATCCGTCATATCATCCCATGCGTCTCTTGCTTCTCTCACCATCGCCTTCCACCCGTTTGTAAAATATGCCACGACTACCTTCGACGTGGTGAAATTCAAAAGAAGATACCAACTCTCCTCAGAAACAAATGATATCCCACGTTCTCGTGTTATATGCACAGGTAAAGTGCAATAAAATGTCAAATATCCAACGATTGCTATAAGAGCTCTCGTAGCATATAACATTGAAACAACATTGACTCAATTTTTATTCAACATCCGAAAGTTAAACCAACGTTAAATCAATGTTGATTCAATATTATATGCTACTGGGGAAATTGCTTGCCGTCAAGTACTTTCTTGCTGCAATTTTCTTGGAGCGTAAGAAACAAAGAGAGGACCAAAACGTTACATCAACGGCGGAAATACCAAAGCTATTCACTCACTTGTTCCACCAATGAGAAAAGTTCCACCGATGTCAGGTTTTAACTTGTATTTATTTTGGGTCATTTAATGTCAGATCAACATCAATAAACATTTAGGTGAATCTCACCGATCTTTACGAAAGTTGGTGGACTCCTACAGTCAATTAAGACACTTCTCCACATTAAAACTTCAGCTCCCTTGGACCTCATGTCATATGAGCCACATGTTTCATAGGGTTGAAATTAAAGCAAAGGTCAAAGGTCATTGACCTTTACCTTTGGCTTTGAAGATAAGATGTAAGGAAAAAGGTATTCTCAATTTCTTCTCTACCTATGCACCAAGTTTCAATTTGGGACTGCCAAGGGTACAGGATATAAAAATAAAAAAAGCAATTAGACAAAATTCGCATTCAATATTTGTCCGAAAATAAAAGTGCGCTGACAGTTGACAGATGATCTATTCTCGCATCCTTTTTAAGTGTCAATTTCTTATTTTTCCTCTTTTTCCGATCAATAGGGGTGAGGATTCTAAAGGGATGCTGGGATGTGGGCTTCCCGCGCCTCCTTCATCACATTCTTTCCTTCGAATCACCCAAGGAGTTTCGGGTGAAGCCGGGAACCTTGAACACTAAGCCCGAGCCCTCCTCCCTCGTGCTTGGGGAGAAACCCATACTCATCACCCCTCCTCCTGGGGTACACTACCATGGGGGATGGAAATGTACTGGTGGCAGAGGTCGAGGATGCATCGCCACTACCGCTGCTGCGTTCTTTTACTCTTGTACACACGTATGTTCAATCCCTCCTTACTTCAAACAAAATCTTCTACGAATCAATGAGAATAGTTCCAAACCTTATGATTTGGACAACGTATAAGTACAGTATCCATAACGCAAAGTGCCCATAGTCCCTGCGAAGGTGGCAGCCAAAATAAGCCTCGAGGCCTTTAGCCAGACCTACTTCAAAGTTAATGACCATTTCTGGTCAGAGCATTTTTGGCCAAAAAAAAACAGGTCATTATTGCGCCATTACAATCTACGAGACAATAAGGCGAGTGAGCAAACTAGCTTAATTTGAGGTGGCCGTTACCCATGCGAAGTAATTCGAAATTTGGTTCTTTTTCATCGCGGGATTTTTTTGTGACCCATTTTAAAGGCTCTTGGTTTTAACATGCGGGTCTTGATCCAGTGTTTGGGAACCGATGGCGTGAAAGATCGTCCGCGCAAATGAATCTCTCTCTTGTTTCTGTGACCTGACAGAGGATGAGTGGATTAAAAACATGATTGAAAAGGACTTGCCTATGAGTCCCAGTTCTGGATCCTCTGCCGTGAATATCCTCAATTTTTATGAATGAGAAAGACGTGTTTATTTTCTATTCGTCAGAGTGGAACTGACCTGAGCACAATTGAAGGATTTCAAAATGCCCATGGAGGGATATGTCCATTAATTTGCCAACCCTATTATACAGGGTGTCCCATAAGTCACTATACCATTTTAAAAAATCACATTTACAAAAAAATTAATGCAAAAAAGAAATAACATTGACTACACGATAATGTCTTTTGAAATTATCTTTGTAAAAAACGTAGGTAGGTAGGTATTCTGAGTTTTGCAAGTGACTCAGAATGTCCTTCGCCTACATCAATACATTTGATATAAGGCTCAAAGCCAAAAAATTGTTGAAAATCCCTTTGAACTCTGATGGGGACTCTCAAAAACATCCATCCAGGTTGGATATTTTATTCGTTGCTCCTGTGTCAATTGCGAAGGAATTAACAGTGAAATCTCATGACAGCGAAATCAAATTTAATGAAATAATATTTTGTTATATTTCTCGACTCTATCGCAATTTAGGAGAGAAAAACATGTGGTTTGGCAATTTAGTAGAAAAGCATTCAACAAAGTGTAACAAAAATAGCCTTCCTTACTAATGTGCATTTGAAGCTGCTTCTGTTTCAGGCTGTTTCAAAGTCCTTATCATGAAAATAATTCTGAAGATCGTTCTTTCCATCAATACTAGCAACAGTGGCTTGCATCTTGTAGTTTGGAAAATATTGCAATATGAAATGG
This sequence comes from Darwinula stevensoni, assembly GCA_905338385.1. Classification (NCBI taxonomy): domain Eukaryota; kingdom Metazoa; phylum Arthropoda; class Ostracoda; order Podocopida; family Darwinulidae; genus Darwinula; species Darwinula stevensoni. The sequence goes on along the minus strand of CAJPEV010000701.1, from coordinate 5,175 downwards.
TATAGTGACTTATGGGACACCCTGCATACACTTGATCTTTTTCACTCCATCCTAATTTATTGATGCTGGATAGAATTAAACAAAAAATGGCTTTAATGTAAAAATGTTACAAGATGGTCATGACAACTAGTATCACCAATGCGTCATAAGCATGCTTCAGCTTCACAGGTTGAAGTCGAGTCGAAATTTTATGATTTTCGATACCTTAGTAAGACCGAAGAGTGACTTGGACTCGGTTGCAAGAACAGACCGTTCGCTAATTTCAGATTTTTCCAAATTAGCAAACATACATATTCTTATTCTCTGAAAGTCATTTAAGGCACCAATCGACCAAATGGGATAAGTTCCTTTTGAAAGAGATGCTGTTCTCAGGCATTTTCTTTCAAATGTCCGGACTTTTACCTTTCACATTGTACTAGGAAACAAAAGGCAGATGCTGTACAGTTGAGACAGTCATGAATTTATAATTACTAAGTCGCACTTGTAATTCTCCTTCATCCCTTCGCGGAGAGAAGTACGCTTCCTAAGGCCAGGAAATGCACTACTAATTTAAATAAAAAAAATTGGCAGGAATTAGTGTCGCGACGTTCTTAATTATTATGCAAGCCCTTCCATTTGCAACTTCAACACATATATTGCCAAGCCCTTCTGAGGAGATTTCCTTCTCCTGGCCAAATCCTATAGGAAAGTCTTGAGGTTTCCTATAAGAAATAGCTAAAGGTTTCCTATAGGACATTTCCGTAAGGGTACACTATGAGAACGTTTGAGAAATAATGTTTATGACCAAAGCAGGATGTTAGCCATGATGGTTTCACATTGACCAACCACATAATATTTCAGCTGCAACCATGTAAGTCACAAATAGTAGACATGGCTATTCTCTTTCCCTGCTATCAGTTGTTTAAAATGTCCAGTCAAGTTCTTGACCAAGGGGACATGACAAATTCATTGATTTTTTGTGTAAGTTGGGTCTTCAGAAATGAATGACTCGGATAGAGGAACTACTTTTGCACTACCTCCTTATTTTAGTGATTCTGTTAATGGAAGGGTTGACGGAGGTTGTGATAAGGAGTAAATGAGGACAATCAAAAAGCAGATTATATTGGTCGGACTGGAGATTCAGGAAGAGGCTCTTAGGAATCTATATTCCAAGGTCGCCAGAAAATGTTGCCCTTCATGGACCCATATTGTTGTTCTTCATGATTGGGACATATTCACTTCTCTTGAGGTGTGTGATCTTTTTGTCAAGACGAAGTCTTGAATCTTATCGTATGAGGTACCAATTGCTAGGACTAGAAAATCCTTACATGTAGCACTGTGGCACTGTCATATGTTAGAAGAACTGGACTGATACTGGTTGGACTGATCGCAGGAAGTTCCCAAGCCTGCTAATTGAATAGGTCTTGTGACAATGATCTCAATTTTCCAATTGATCATCAAATCCTCCGTACCGGATTATCTTGCAATGCAATTTATATTTCGGAACCATTTTGAAATAATCCCTTGCATGGTGCATTTCTGTAACAATGGTAAGATTGAAGAAGGTAATTGAAATGCCAAGATTCGATTTCTACTCGATGCTCTGGAAAATAACTACCAAGAGACAGAGAAAACTGGTCAGAAGATCGTTAATGCTGAATCACTAGTCCCAAGATATGGCAGACTGTCATTTCGTCAGTATATCCGATCAAAATGTCAAAACTTTTGCATACAACTTTTCAAACTTTGAGCAGATGATGAATTCACTTGAAGAATCATCTTCTATGGAAAATATGGCGATGTCTCCTTGTTTGTCACAGAATCATAAGGCAACTGACGGAGGTAAATATATCCCTCGCCAATGCCATCAGCTTTGATGAAACATGTTTTGACGGAAAGAAAGAACCAAAATTGAAAACAAAAATGCAATGTAAGTTGTGCTATTCATGTCTAAAGGAAGGAGGTGAAGCGAGTCACGAGATACTGTTACTTGTCCAGAACAACTCATCCATTTTTCTCCATTGCTTTGCACACCACATGAGCGATTAAATAATTTATGTTCTCAAAAATATAGTAAACTAGCTGAAGTACCCGGCGTTGCCAGGGGAAATTCAATATTCCAAGGATGAAAAATCGGGGAGCGTCAGCGTTATGGTTTCCTATAAGTTGATTGATCCTCATTGATCATGAAATATGATATTGGATGTCGCAAAATGCGCTCGGATCCCTTTCCCATTTTTTAACTTAAAAAAAAAATTTTTATATGAAAAATTTTTTAAAACAATTTTTGTATTTTTCAATTTTTTCGCTTTGTCCGTTTCTTTAATATCAGATACATACAGTAGTTTGCATTAAAATAAAATTTATTATAAAGCCTTTCGTTACACATTACTCACTAATTTTTTTATTATTGCAAGGCGATTGTATACACAATTTTTGGTTTTCTCATTAGAAGCAAATATATGCAGATTCTTTCCAGTTCCACACTACATAAAATCGGCCATGAGAAAGCAAGGAGTCTCTACATTAATACCTGCAACCTTAAGCGACTGCCATTGAGCTTTATTGATGGATGCCGCAAAGGCAAGAGAAACTGGAAACTGCCGTCGCTTGAATTCGAAGGACATGTCAGTGGGAATGACGGATATTCGCGGGATGAATACATCCGCACCCATTGCGCAGCCTGTCAACATTGTTGCTTCAATGACATGAGGCATGAGATTTTTTACACATAATCCTGTGCCATTGCACAGTCTTGGTGCATCAAGGTTCATCAATAGCATGATGAGAGAACCGATTTTAAGCACCAAATTATGTGGCGGCTTCCCAGTAGGCTCGCGAGAGTTAAGAAACTCAGTGGGATGCTGAACCGCCTCGTTAGCATCCACAACTGTGTCGACTGACTTGTAGGATCTAGCTTCTCCAAGCAAGTGTTGTTGAATCTGTAAGTTGATGGCATTCACGCTGCTATTTTTAGGAGCAAGAATGACATGTTCACAAAGCCATTCGTGATCTTTGAAATGATGACGGTTGTTTGGGAACACAGTGGTTTTTGAGTACAGGGTGGCCCACAATTGTCTCCCCAAAAGTAAAAGCTCATTACTCAGCAAGTATACATCCGATTTCAATGATATATGACTCAAACGATAGCCAATTCCATATATTTTTACTGTGGAAAATTTCGGCATTTCATAAAAAATAGAACAAAGTTACACCATAACAAATGAAAGTAGCCATATCGTGCAACCAAAGCCTGTAAATATAGCAATACCTTCTGAAATTCGCAATTCATTCCTGGGTTTTTCATGCAACGCGAGGAATTGTCGGTGTTACAGGTGACCTCAGTATCCTGCAGAAGATGAATATCGCCATTTGCTTTGATAAATTGAAGAGAGCGAATTTGTGTGAGGAAATTTTTGAAATTCCTTCAATTTGGGTGCAAATGCCTCAGTTCCAGAAGGGATCATGAAGGCTATTCATAAAAGGTTTCATAAAAGGTGAAGAGATACACCGGCAGACTTATGGCAACCTAGATATGTGGAAACGGGCCATTAGAGATGCCTTCGCCACAGTAGGCGATTAGTAGATGATTGAAAGAATTATGCTGGCATTCAATGAGGGACTGCACCAAGTCACTGAAAATTGTGGAAGTCACATTGAACATTAATGATTTGGCGGCTTTCGTTTGTAAGGATGTAACTTTGTTGAAGTTTCTCATGGAATGCTGACATTTTCTACAATGAAAATTGAAATGAAAATTTATTGAATGGGCTATCGTCACATGTCATTGAAATCGTATGTATAAATCCTGAGTAATAAGCTATTACTTTTGGGAGACAATTGTGGACCCCCTTGTACTTCAATTGAATCTACTACATTGCAAAAACTGTTCGGAATGCTGACGAGTCCACCGGTTGGATCAACTGACACTTTTCTATCGTCAAGGGAGAGCAGATGTTTAGCAAATTTGCCAGCAGACATCACCCTGAAAGTGAATTTGCATGTTGGTCGTAAGTCCCAGTTTGCGCACATGTCTCCAGAGATATGAAGCTTTCCAGCAAGCATTAGGTTTATCGGCCATTATTTCCTTTGGAATAACGGGCAGTATTTAACGAAAACCACCCTCCAAGTTTACAGCAACCCCACCTGTAAGTGTCTGGTTGCCCCTTAGGTCTTGAAGGGTACGATCGAGTGCCTTCAATGCGTGTTTGTGAAACATTGTGCACTCGTCCCACATAAGGACCTCGCACTCTTGCAGATACTTGCATTGTAAAGATTCCTTTGCTAATGTTGCCAAGAGGACTTTCAGAATGTGCAAGGTAAAGAGGCAGCTTGAGGGTTGAGTGATCAGTACGACCACCGTAAAGCAATGTGGCAGCAAATCGGAAGAGGCTACTGAAAGTGCAATTTTTTATTGCTGGCGGATTTTGCCCAAGACCAAGTTCATGACAAAAGTCTTTGCTGTTACACCTGGTTCGTCAAAGAATAATATTCCTCCGGCTTTCCTATTCACCAGGTCCAAGATGGCATTGTAGGCAGCTCTCTGATCTGCGACAATCATGGGCTCATATGCTGACACGGATCGCTTTGTAAATCACTCTGAAAAATTGGTTTGATGAACAATTTGAATAATCTCTAAATTATTTTTGCGATAAAAACGTATTGGTAAATTTTTTTTATCGTTTTGAAACATGTTTTCATCGAAGACATGATAACAAGAATATTACTTACTTCCTACTGTAGTGATCCAGCAAAGAGATTACTCCGGGGTACTGTAATGCAGGTGGCCAGGAGGGGAGAGTTGGATGGCATGAGAGGACGAAAAGAAAGGCAGGGGACGGCCGGGAATCGAACCTGGGCCTTCTGATCGCCGGTCAGCTGTGTTACCACTGCACCACCGAATCCAGGAGTCAGTCGTTCCTCTCCATGCCATCCCAGACTCTTCACTATGCTAGAATAGTACCCCGGGAGTGAAAATTTTGGATGGAAACATAGCCTCGACCTTCCCCTGGATGAAAGAGGAGCCCATGCAAAGTTTGGCTGCACTGGCTCCAGCGGGGTCCGAATGCATAAAGGAACAGACAGACGGACTTTCTTCTTTATATTCCAAGCTGCATGTTTATGTAAACTAGATATCAATTTTTTGCAAACAATGTAAATTTCTTGCGATTGTATACACAATTTTTGGTTTTCTCA